>JAANSP010000736.1:0-18890 GCA_036850745.1 Homidia socia | reverse complement strand
GTAAATGGATTGTGTTGTTGTTGTAAAGATGATGGCATGCTGCTGCCGTGAAAAAGCAGGTATGCATTTACGTATGCACACAAAATAAAAATGAAACTTGTGTGTTTGGGTAAATGGTCGGCAATGTTATTGTAAAGTTGATGGCATGCTGCTGCCGTGAAAAAAACAGGTATGCATTTACGTATGCAGGTATGAAAAAACAGTAGTAGTGTAGTAGCAGAGGCAAGATGTGAAACAAGGAATAGTGAGTTAATGGACAAGAGCGTAGCAGGTCTCGTCTGCGAGTAATGCGGAAGAGCGTATCATGTGTCGTCTGCGAGTAATGCGGAAGAGCATATGTGTACTCGTCTAGCCTTCCGCAATCTTTACCCATAAAAGAAGAAACGAAAAAGTATACTAGTAGTAAAGAAGACATGGAGCTCCATACCGGTTACCTCAAGTGTCCGCTGCCAGAGGACGAAAGTTTCTGGTCAACTGATTCAATAAAAGTGGGAAACGATCTTCGGATAAAGTTATACAAGAAAAACGTTTGTATACAAAGTACTCAACACCGAGCCCCAGAAGTTTTAAACATAAAGTGGCCATCATCAAAGTTTCGGTTTCCCGAAAATGAGTTGGATCGGGTGATAAAGAAACTAGAAAAAACCCTGATAAAAGTGGTTTCCAAGAAAAACTCCGATGGAACAGAATACTTTGAATATCCTGGGATGCAGTATGAAGTTACAGACTCTCCAACGTTTTGGATGCACGACACTACAATCAAGTTGAGAGCCTCAGGGGGAAGTTTCTTCTATATGAGACCCTGCGTCTACGAGAGTGGCAGCCTCGAGTGGGCGGTGCACATGTGGTGGGAAAAGGAGATTGCTGAAGATGGAAGAATTTATATCGACCCTCTGATCATGCTGGACTTCCACACTTTGTGCGAGATGAAGGATGCATTTGTAGAAATACAAACTATTTGTAAAACAAAGGAATAAAATGTGTTTTGAAAATAAAGAAATTTATTGCCAATTAAACCGAATACAGTAAACTGAAACTAATTACAGCACACTTTTCATACAATCATAATGAGTACAATCGCATTCAGTGCGAGAAGTAGAAACGCTTTTTAAAAGTGAAATCTCCTTCCGCTCAATGTCCTTTAGGAATGCATTAGAAAAGTAGAGTCCCTTGTCCAAGATTCCCATGATTGATACTTCATCAAGATGGTCCTTGACAGCTTCACGAAGGTTGTCCATTGCAGTACGAAAGTGTTTCGAGAGATCAATCAGATGTGGCCGCAGGTCGTTGAGAGTTTGAGCTTCCTTCCGAATCTGTATTTCCCTGAAGGTCGGAGCTTTTGGGGTTGTCGGAGGTGACTCGGGGAGTTGGTCCGTCCCACTCATCATAAACAACTGTCTTAACTTTCCCCTCAGGTATGTCAACTCCAGGCTCGTCAGTTGTGTCGCCACCGCTCAGCCGTTGTTTAATTTTAGTAAGTGTCTCCCGACTCGCCATCAACCTTCGGTAACCAGCAACTAAATGCAACTCCTTTTCTTTCAACAGCTGAAGCACTGGTCGAATCAGAATGTAATCACGGGTCAAACAAAACTCTGGTAGGTCAGATAAATATTTAGCTGGAGTTAATTCACTTTTCAAAAGCTCACACTCAAGACTGGCGCGAGTTGTGCTGAGAATTTCTGTGGCAGACAAAAGACACTCAAGCTGGCGTGTAATGTATTCAATGTCTGGCGAAAAAGACATGTTGACTGCTCAAAGAGTAAATGTGAAATGAAGCTTTAGATGGAATTCATGTGAAGCAAATCATTCCTCTCAATGTCAATACGTTTTGCAGAAATACAATCTCCAATTTCATCAAGTTTTGTGAATAAATGTGCAGCTTTATTAAACGTGTTACTGATTTTTTTTAAATAATCAACTTTTTTAATTGCGTTTGGATAACGAATTCGATCATATAAATCGTCAGATAATCGTGCTCTTTCCGATTCTATTTTTTTAATTTCTTTACGTCCGTCCTCGAAAACGTTGCGCAAATTATCAAGAATGGTATTTAAACTTTCTACTTGGTAGGCACAGTACTCAATTTGTATTTTTCTCTCTATGATTCCTGATGAGCTCCCCATGACAAGTCTTTAACGCCACCAGGATGGAAGTTTGCTGTAGTCGTTTTGATCCAAAATTGATTGATAATCGTTGTTTTCGTCAGAGCTTGACGCTGAATCCGGATCGTCTGGTTGCTCAGGGGATACAGGCTCAAGACCCAACTCTGGAGGGTCGCTGTAGTCAGGTTCACCCAGCTGCTCACAATAAACATGTTGAAATATGTCGAAAATTTCTTTTCGTAAAGAACGCAATGTTACCCGGACCTTCTTCAAAATTGCCTGTGTAACTCTATCAGCCTCAAAACATTCTTTGTGAAATTTATAATGTTGTACTGCCGCAATCTCCCGACCTTCTTCATGCTTGCTTTTAACCTGATCACCGAATTTCTGAGCAGTGTTTAGGCTAGAATGTAAAGATTTATACACCTCAACCAATGATTTACACTCTAGAGTGAGTAACTGGTAATATGCAATGCTGCAAGGATTAGCCATTTTAGAACAACACACAAAATCAAACTGATGCCAATATTCAATTTATTCTCTCATTTTATACGCAAAGTACAAAAATAATCAAGGAGTGTTGTTGTCATCGGTCTCTGATGACAATTCATCGCAACTTGAGTGGAAAGCCATAAAGGGAGGCAACTCTTCTTCAGAACTGCTTCCTGATGCTGTATCAGAGTCGTACAGCAGCTCCATGTCGTCATCAGAACACTCCTTCTCTGCGATGGCTTCTTCCAAGACCTTTTTGGAATATGCAACATCTGCAAAGATCTCCTGAATGTCGTTACGGAGGTCTCGTATGGTGTTCTCTGTTCGCTTTAGGACATTCCTGACCACACTTCGTAATTTTATGTTTGAATAATCCTTTGACCTTAAATCAAACGAGTCAGAAACACTTTTGTTTCTTACTCCTGCAAGAAAAGTTTTGTTTGCTTTTGCACAGTTAATCGCCTTACGAAGTTCGTTCCAAACGTCTGACAACACAACGCTTTCGGCTTCGTACAAACGAAGAAGGGGTTCACGATTAGCCATGATGACAAGTGAATTGTTCAAAGAGGAATTGGCAACTGAATGAATATTAAAATTTATTTGCAGCTTTTATACGAATAGAATGAGGAAATCAATTAAAAATATAATTTCAAAGATGTAACATATACAGTGATTATACCAATATATTGAGGAAATAAAATACTAATTCACTAATAGAGGAAGACACTTGTGTGTTGTCGAAACAATAGCGGCCGGGATGAATCAAGAACAAAGGAGCAAAACGTATAAAGTTTAGCTGTCGGAAATTCTGCGCCAAGAAGACCACCGAGTATAATTTTCTTCGACATCACCATCAGAAAAAACTGCTCCATCGAGGCTGTCGTCTGACGGGTAGTAAAAATCCGAGTCTTCATCTTCCACTCCGGCATTATTTTCAATGATTTTTGCAAGTTGGTCAGTTTCTTCCGGGAACAGATACCCAGGACGAAGTAGTCCTAGCGATACCAGTTTTCGACGACAGCCGTGGTCAAGAAAGATTCGGGGCGCGTTCCAGGAAGCAGCATTATACCCTCGAGGGGCTGTGTGGTCGGTACGCTGTTCACCAGTGGTTCGGTTGAAAAAGAATAAAAGCTCTTTTCTAAGAGAATGAAGTATTTCTTCTGCACGTTCAAACATGTCTCGAAACTCGGCTCGGTATTGTTTTCGTAAGGGATCAGGACGCCAAATTGATTGGTGGATTTCTTGCCGTAAAGCTGGATCACCAGAAATATGGTTTCTTCTTTTGTAATAGCGTGCAGGCTCGTCCTGATCGTTATGAAGCGAGGTGTACTGAGAACGTATAACTTCGGCCGATGTTAACAAGGAGTCGTAGATCTTTATGAGCGCCTTCACCTCATTATCTGTATTAACAAACTTGACAAATGTTTCCAGCCATGTTGATTGTTGTAACGAAAAGTTGTGAATGATGCAAAAGTAAGAAAAGTGCTCAATTTATATAGGTGGACAAGACAAAGAGTATAAATGCAACAAAAGAATTTATTCATGTAAAAAATTTAAAGTGGAGAAGAGTAAAATGCAAAATACAGAAAAATTTATAGGAAACTAGTTGGATGTATTATTGGCAACGGTCAAAAACATGTTGGAAATATCTCCTCCGATGGGTGCGGCAAAGATGGATTTGCAATGGCCTGAAGCAATATTTTCCAAATCGTTGATTGCATTCCACGGAATCCTTGGCAGTTGGTTGAAGCGATTCCATTTCCGGTAGTAGTTGTTCATCTCTTTTGTGTAGTGGTTGTATAATTCCACAGCCAGAGGGTTTCCATCGTAGAGTCGGCAACCTTGGGCTGGCTTCAGCTCCGCCATGCACACGAGCGTAACGCGTTTACACTTGTCGCAAAATGCTCCAGGTGACTTGAGCTTTGGCAAAAGCATGTCGGAAAACTCGTAATCGTGGATATGTTCAAGAGTGAGGTTGGCAGGTTGGAGTAGCGTCATTCCATCCAGTATAAATTTGTTAGCACAACAAAGGCAAAAGTTGTTTCCTCCAATCTCAATGAATGCAAAGTGGTAGCAGCCAAACGCAGGTTTTGCAAGAGTAACGTCCACAGCGTCCGAAAGGACATCTTGAAGTTGGTACTCGTGCAGATTAAAGGTTGAATAGTACATGATGATTGTTGTAGTGCCAAAGATGGTTTGATGAAAATAAATTTTTCGGGAGCGATATTTATACGTTTTATTATTGTTTATTTTGCATATACTTGTTTAATTTTACAATAAAGGAATGAATCTTTTGTTCATTTCTTGCCGCTATGGCGGAAAAGGAATTAATAATGGAATGATAAGGAGTACCCATATACATATTAAACGCAAAATATATACAAAAACGACCGCAGCTATCTGACTGGGGGTCCTGTACAGACTTTTGACAACTCTCTACCAATATTGGCTTAAAGGGTAAAGACAAAGAATAGTAAACTAAAGGTTTTCCAAAGCTATCAAATACATAAAGAAAAAATACACCTGCAACTCTTTTGACATAAAGGCACACCCAGTGATTAATAGTGCTGCTACCTGAAACGCCTGTATTTAAAATAATTATAGTGATTGGTTTGCACCAGCTAACAAGTTGAAATTCGTCTTTGGCAATAACAAAGAAGCCTACATCTTGTCGACGGTAAAACAACGCCGACAGGTACTTTTTGATTGTCTCTCTATCCATTATACTACTTGATTTTCTCGCTGAACAGTGTGATTTCCGTCAATTGTGAGAACGCCTTGAAGTTGACCATAAACAAGCGCATGGAGTACCGATGTGGTGGGATTTTTGAAGCGAAGTTCAATCTTTACTGTGCCCTTTCGCTCGCGACTAAAGCGATTTGAGAAACTTCCTTCTCGTAAATTGAAAGCAAGAAAAAAATTACCATTTTGATAGTCTTCCTTGGAAATGAAGTTTCCTTCTTCCTTTGAATTCATTACAGAAGACAGAGTGTTGTAACCAATGAGATATTTTCCATTGTCAACGTCCAAATCAATTTTTCTAAACACCGCGACCTCGTTGTCAACTGACACTTGAATGGAACTTAGACCAAAGTGCTTAAAAGCATACGGTTGTAGATGAAAGGTGCCATTCATAGCACTACCAGTAACAAGTGCAAAAATTATGATTTCAGGAAGTTGGCCAGTAAAAACCTGCTCAACGCTTGTGGATAGCGTGTCCTTGGATATGGCAAAAGACTTAATGTCCGCGTCACGAAGAGGGTATAAATATTTTCCGCCTTCCTTAATCTTTTTATCTTGCAGTTCCTCAATCTTTGGGTCGACTATCACTTTGTGCGCATAGAATGTGGCCTGGTCCAACACCACTTTGTAAGGAAATGTAGTCGTAGTAGAAGGAAGGGCGGGACCCTCGAGCACAAATTCGTCTAGGTTGCGACGAAATCTAACACGAACGTCAAGGTTGCGGGGAAGAAGGCGGTTCTGTTGAAATATTGCATCAACAGGTTTAGCAATTAATTCAATTGGGGCAGATAGAGCACAGTATTTAGCACGGGTTGTGTATCCAGAATTTGCGGATGAAAAGTCGTCAGGCTTGGTATCCTTGTAGAATAGAGCTTTTGTAAGGAAACCTTCCTTCGCATCTCGACCATAGGCAAGAGTAGATTGGATGTAGGCTTTGTAGCTATAGTTATTTGGGAACCGAGTAATTGGTTGCCCAGCCAGGTAGACGTCTATACTATCAAATAGAGAATGGAACGAATTGTTCACCGTAGCAACATTATCAGTATCTTGTAATTTGCTGCCGTCTTCCTTTACGACACGAATCACAAGATACATGAATGAATTGTAGAGATCAATGTGATGAACATTGTCGCCAATAATGTTAAAGTCCAGAGCAGCAGATTTTTCTTTGATGGAGTATGTTGTTGAAATAGGGTGAAACTGAGATGAAACGATGCTAATATCTGACGGGGGAAGTGTAAAGTGATCCAGCTGAGAATTGAACATGGGGGTTGAGCCAGGGATCACCGCGTTTTTATCCATGGTTACTTCCTTTTTCGTTTAGCACTCTTTTTCACGGGTTTCCGTTTAACTGGGCGCTTCTTCTTTTTGACTGCAGTAGAGCTCTTTCTTTTTCGCCCTGCACCTTTTAAAGACTTTTTTGTACTGACACGTTTTCGCTTTCGCCCGCCGCCAGTCACCTTCTTTTTCTGTCCTGACCCTCGTTTTCGTTTGGAAATCGTTTTAGAATTATTATTTATAGAAAACAAATAATCAGAGGCGTCAGGAGCTAATCCTCCGCTGTTTGCACCCGTCACAGTGCCACCCCCGAAAAGAGACTTTGGTTCGTCCATATTACTTCCTTTTAAATAGCACGTTTGATTGTTGCAGGTAACTTCTCTCATACCTGCCTGAAAATAAGAACAAGGGTAGTAGGAGAGCTGCTAGGAGATGCAATCTGTCCAAACTCGTTGAGAATACTGATTTGAAAACGTTGAATTAGAGGAAGTACTACCGGGAAAAAAATCGGAGGATTAAACTTGATAGCTTGTTCAACGTTTAAAGTACATTCATTTTCATCTAGTATACGAAGGATAGGGACGGCTTTGTCTCCATAGTACTGGGGATCAATAAGATTGCACGTGACTGCAAGTTTTTTTGTCAGTTTTGCCTTTTTTGGCGCTGGTTTATCTCCGGGGTTTACTATGCTGTTTGGAATCAAGAACGTATTCATCGAATCGGTGATTATAAAATTCTTAGAAAAACCAAAGTACTGATTTAAACGTTTTCCCAAATTGATGTGTATATCCTGCGTGATTATCTTAAATTTCAGAGTGGGATGCGAGAAATCAGTCTTATCGTCAATTTCTGCTTCTAACTCTACTGATGAGTCAGTTGTGAGCTGCTTGATGACATGAGCTAGAACGGAATCTGCATATTTGTCAAAGGGCACATTTTAAAATATAAATCCAAACAGGAGGGCGCTGTGTTCCGATTCTCGGGTTCATCGGCAGCAGAGTAACTAAACATTCTTCTGAAGTGGGAGGTCGAGGTATGGGATTGACGATTGCTGATGGAATTGGCAGAATAGTTTCGGATTGAGTAAACAGCAGGTTAGGACTAAATCCAAAATGTGAATTTAACTTGACTCCAAGATCAACTGCAGTGCTTGGTTGGTTTATCCAAAACTTTAATTTAGGGTTATTGTAGTCAGAGACGTTGTCAATGTATGCGTCGACATCTACGTTAACACGTGATTTCAAAGATGTTAGCACATATTCAATGAGAGGTTTAGCTAGCTGGTCATACGGAACATCCTGCAGGTAAATTTTTCCGGGTGCCATTTGTTTCCCAGTGCTGGGGTTTATCGGATAAATGAAAACCAAAGACTCATTATCCAGAGGTGGTCTTGGTGGCGAATGAACAATGTTTTCAGGAATTGAAAAAGAGTTTGCCCCTTGTCCTATTAAGAAGTCTTTGTTAAAACCAAAATATTCATTTAGTCTCTGCCCAAAACTAAAATCAAAGTTTTGCGATTCAATATTGACGTTTAACTTTGGATCCATGTAGTCTCTTTGATCGTCAATACTAGCACTAAGTTTGAATGATGTTTGTGTGGTTATTGCAGCAATCACATATTCAATTACTCGTTTTGCGTACTGCCCAAAAGGTACATTGTTTATTGTAAGCCGGCTCGGAGTCTTTCTCTCTTTTGTAGAAGGATCAAGAGGGTAAAACAAAATTTTGCATTCACCCTCTGAGGATAATTGCGACATAACCGGAGGGATTGGAATCTCCGTTCGGATTTGACTCTGAGATGGCAATTGTGTAGCAGGAGAGGGAGGAGGAATTGCTGAAGTGGCGCGTTTGGGCAAAGCAGGAATTGCCACAATTTCAAAGTCCTCATCATCTTCCATTATGTCTGCTGGAACCACAAATTTTGTTTCTCCAGAATGAAACGTGTGGTTTTCTGGTAGCTTAAAGAAAAGGTTGATTCTTTTTCCCATATTAAGTGAGGATTTTTTTTCCAAAATGTCCATTACCATTCCATCAGTTTCAATGCTAAAATCTTTATAGAGTAATATTTGGAAATTTATCCTTTCCAGTTCTTTAGTTACAAAGGTCCCAATGTCGTTTGCGGCAGCTTTGCCCTGCACAAAATTTGAAAAGACAAACTTGCGAGTCTTTTTTTGGCCGTTTGCATCTTCCTGGGTGACAATCGCCACATTGTCATCATCGGCCTCGTTGAAAAAAAGCTTGCCGGTAGGTGATGCTGAGGCTGGGTCATCAAGTTGCTCCTCGGATAGCGGATTGCTTTGCATTTCTTCTGGGATGGGTTGGGTTGCAAGGGTAAAATAAATTTCAGCAAGACAAACCTCCCACATTTCCTCTTCACAAACAATGTCTCGCCAAGGACGGCTTGAAAACGATGTTGAAGTGTTTTGAGGGTAATCATTGCTCGAGTTATTTGAGCTAATGATTACAGAAAATGTTTTATTCATAATGCTAGTCATCTTGCAATGCTTCCTCATTGATGTGAATTAATTCTTCGTCATAAAACTGGCCTTGAAGTTCTTCTGGCGGCTCATGCAAGTCTTCCAACTTGTAGGTAAAAACAGGTAGGGTTGGGCGCACTTCCTTGACACGAAATGCTTCCGTCATCCAATTCTGCTCATAACCTTTTTCAAAAAATAATTTATTTTTTGAGACTCTGACAAGGTCACCCACTTTGAACCGTGCTGGACGAATTGGAATGTCTACTAAGTGTTGATAAAGACGTTGCAAAATCTCTACTTGATTAGTTTTTGTGACAGATGCTGGTGTTGTGCCAATGGATCGGTGGAATGAATTATTTAAGGTAGTCGCCACTCTCTGATAGCTATCAATCCACCTTGGTTTTTTATTATGGGTAAATATACGAGCAAGACGCGTCTTGTATGTTTGAATTGCTCGCTCTGCAACTGATGCCTTCAACTTGCTGAATGTACTATACAAATGTATGTTGTTCGTTTTAAGAAAACGTTTAAAATGAGAGTTGTAGTATTCTGTCCCTTTGTCGGTCCACAATTTATTTCCGCGTCTCTTTGTTCGTGTAAAGATGTTTTTGAACGCATTGACAAGAGCTGGACCGCTTTTGTTTTTAAGTGCCTCCACCCAAATAAACTTGCTAAACACATCCACTAGAATGACAATGTACTTGAAACCATTGTTTTGTCCTTTATACTTGCTGTAATCAATCAAATCCGACGTCCACACGCTATCGATATGATTCACTATAACTGCTCTTCGCTTAAATTTTTTTTCGCTTTGATTTGTGTAAAGTATATGTTTTAATTTTTTCTAAACTGTTTTTTAGTTCCTTTAAATCTTTTACATGTCTGTTTTTCCACACAGAGTAAAACCCACTATAAGAGCCAGGCTCCCTTACGTTGAAATAGCGCCTTCGAACGTATTTAGGGTCCATATCTACAAGCCCTTAGCTTGTTTGAAAAGCCTGACATCTAGCTTTGCGACGCGCGAAAGAACAGATTGTGGAATCTTTAAGGAAATCAAAAGTTGTTTATAAAAATTCCATTCTCCGGGAGTGGGTAGCTCACCTTGTACACAGTACTTTATAAATGTCCACAAATTATATTCTTTGTGTTCGCCTTGGAACTCTCCAAATTCGTTGAATGAAAGACTTTTTTTTGCTCTTTGCAAAACCAGTTTTGCACGATCTCGTAAAATTGCCTTTGGAAGGGTAGAAATTAGTTTCAACAATGTTGTTCTTGGTTTTCCGCCTCCACGTAAATTTTTTTGTTCATGAATTTTCATTAGTTGATCAAATAAGTCAATAGGAACAACTTTATAGAGCACCGGCGTCGACAATGATGTTCCAGCCATTATGCACAAGAATACAAACAAAGGAAAGCATCCTCAAAAATTCGTGTAAGTGTCGCACAAAGCAAAGCACGCACCACTATACTGTGTTTTGCAAGGAATGTTTTAACGTTTATATAGTACGTTGTTTTAGGGAAACGCTTAACTCGAGCCAACCACTTTTTAACTTTTGCTACAAAGGGTTTACCGGCAACAGGACACTGCAATCGTTCACACACAAAATAAAAAAGACAGTCAACAATAGCATCAACCTGCTCACTTGTAGCGCTTTGAATCAACTGACGAGATTCTCGGGGTTTTGCGTTGGCTAGCTGTTTCAAAAACGTTTCTTGCTCATGTATATTGTCCATTGTTAGGGTTGAACATAAAGAACCAACTCTTCAGAGGGGTAAAGGGAACTTCGGAGACGTAAAATCTCTTCGGAAGCGGGATGAAGGTCAATAAAAATGTATTTGTAATTGCCCTTGGTTGCCAGTTCAAAACAGTTGACAAGAAAGAGGGGTCGAGAAGGATACATCTGACGAGCCAATGTATGAATAGATGAAACGTCTCTGGTTATTTTATATAAAATTAGATATTTCGAATTTAATGAGCACGTACGTAACCCTGGGGCGAATAAATTCTGAACGAGAATAATCACTGAGCAGTTTCTATGATGACTTTTTTTGATAAACCATTCTGTGATGAAATTGTTCTCTTTGTGCTGGAAATCCAGCATTCGATCGTCGAAGCAGATTAACAGCTTTTGCTCCTCCTCCTCCAAAATTGAATCCACATCTTCTTTTCTTGATGTGAAATAAACAATAGGGTTAGCGTCAGCAAACTCTTTATATCTCGTTTGCCACTCGGTATATACGTAAACTACTTTTGTAATTTTTGTGTCAATTACACTATCCCGGTTTTCAATGAGTTTTAATACAAATTCAGTTTTACCACTGCTGCTTCCCCCCACGCACATTGCCGTGAACGGAAATTTTAAACGAAGATCAACTGTAGGGTAATCCATTCTGAACAGCTTCCATTTTTGCACTAAACCTACATCCTTTGTGCTTCCGTTTTTTATGAATTTTGATGAGTCTTCATGAAGATTGATGAATATTTAGAGGAACAAGTAAAAGATCCCATATTTTAAGCAAAACTTTTTTATTTACAAAAACGTTTTTATATTACTTTGGAATATCTTTATGTCCGTAGGCCAATGAATGAATGCCGTCGGGCAGTAAATATCGTTTCAGGTCCAAGGAATGGTATCCAACTTTTCTTTGTTCAATTATCCCCACCTGGTGATCTCTGGTTCTAATTTGATGAGTCGTAACGTAATTGATTTGCTCATCCGACGTTTCTCTCAAGGTGTCCAAAAACATTTGATGAGTAATTCTTTTAAGGGAAGCTCGAGCAATACCTTTGGCTTTTACGTCAAATTTTCCGTTTTCACAATTGTGGCAAACGTCTCCATTTTCAGCAGATGTTTCCCTGCAGCGAAGGCAGGTAAATAACAGACTGTACTGTTTGGACTTTAATCCCACATATTCTTTGATGTTATGGTAAACGATTTTGAACAAGCCTGGTACAAGCTTATTTTCTTCGCTAAATAGAGGATCATCTCGCTCCAGATTGCTAAAATCCATGTGGTCCTTTAGGCTTTTTAAATCATCAATATAACTGTTATTTTGGTCCTTTATCTCCATCAGCAAAGAGTCCGTATCCATGTATCCCATGGTTACACGGTCGCCAAATTTTGGTTTCAAGACGTCATAATACATGGAATACATTGTTAGTTTGCTCAAATTGAGCACGATAAGTGCGCACATGATTGGCTTGTCCATGAGAACGTGTTCCCCTTCGTGGAAGGTTAAAGATGTCTCTTCGTTCAAAATTCTAAAATCTTTGAAAGAATGATCGCTGAATTTTTTCAAAAACGATTCTCGACTGTCACAAAACTTAACAATGATCTTTGTGAGTATATTTAACATTTTTCCATAAATACTATTCACAATAAGCTTCGTCAAGGAGCGGGTAAACTCATCCAAAGCATCTCTCCGAATTTTCAAGTTTTTATCTACAAAGTCTTTAAAGATGAATTCTTCGGTAAAAGTGATGCATCGGTTGATTTTTCTAATTTTGATGCCGTGTTTAACGAGGAACTTTAACAGCTTATAGTAAACAACGTATTCTTTTTTTGAATTAAATGTGAGCAATAGCTTTTCACTTCCACAAGAGTTTGGTAAAAATTGAGTAAAGTAGTTTAACATTTCTTCTTGCTTTGCCGATATCCAATCAGGTTTTACAGCTTCTTTGTGTGGAAGCAAAGGAAAGTCATTGTGCGGGACATGCAGGTCTTCTGGATATTCAAGATCTACGTCTAGAATCCATCCTTGTCCTTGGTCTTCAGGTAAATTTAAAATGTCCAAATTTTGACATTCACCGCGCGAAAGCCACCGATAATTGGAATGACTCGTCATTTTAAGCAGACAAAAGCCATATAAATTATTACAATCTAGGTACAGGATCTCTCGTCTTTCTTCATCTTTCACATTCTCATCTCCAAGTCTTTCACTATTTGCACGAAAATGTCGAATCCCAGCAAAACAAATTCCACCAATAATTCCTTTTCTAATCATTTCAATCATTTCTGGATCTGTAACGTATTCCCACGGTGTGGGATTATGATACAACGCAGCTTGGTACGCGAAACCTGGCAGTGAGTAACAATGCTCGGGAGAAAGACCATAAGTTTCCACTGAAGTTTTTATAAAGTTGACAACAACAGATTGAAGTATAAGAACGTCACACTTTAAATATAGGTCCAAGTAGTCGCGAAATGTTTTACATGAGAATGCATTCCATACAGTCTGAGCATGATTGTAATCTAGATTAGATATTGGCTCTTTTTGCAGCTTTGAGTAAAATGAGTCTTGTGAGGGAAGAGCAGTTACTTTTAGTTTTTCTCGGGAATCTAACCAGTCGTACGGAAACACTTGTTTTCTTAGTAACAACAGAATGTGAGGATGGTTGTTGAATCCTTTGTATACGGGATGAAACTTTGCCAAGTCAATGGTAGTCCCTTTTCCCAATAGCCGTTTACACAAGACGTCAAGAGAGGAGCTGAGAAAAGCAAACGAGTCTAAAAACCGCAACGAACCAATCGTTAGACTTAAAAAGTGCTGACTATTTTTTGCTAGAATTTTAACTTCTCGTTGATGCTTCCTGCTCAAGTTTTTGACGATAAAATGATGGTCAAAACGAGTAGAGTTGTGAGCAAATATCGGAATAAAACGACGGTGTTGAATAGCCAAATTGCAATTACGGCACAAGCTAGACTTTGGAAACGTAGGTTTAAAATGGTGGTGATGTAAAACTTTATAGTTGATTGCGGTAAACTCATGTCCGCATTCAGCACATACTGTGGCATTATGATGTTGAACCAGTTCACTATAACTTGGCATCAATGGTATTTCCTCTCGGACAAGTTTTTCTTGTATCCAGTCCTCCATTTCAAAGAGGTCAGAGAAAAAATGTTCCATAGGGTTTTCACTGTCGTACACTGCTTCGCGAACACTGTCTCCTTCGTCATTTGAAACAGAAAGTCGGTAGGCAATAACTTCAAAGTTTGAGCAGGCTCTAGTATAACTAATGTTCTGCGTTTCAGGACAGGGTTCTGGACCTAAAAATGGAACACCCAGTGTTTCGAAATCATAAAAGATTTTGTACGGTTGCTCCCATTTCATGTGGAGATTTCTAAACTTGAACTTTGTGCCGGGAGCCATTACTTTTAGCTTTGCTTCATGAAGAATCTTGCAATGTTTTTCATGCCCTGCAAGGTTGATGGTGCAGCGTTTTAAACACCATCTACATGGGTCACCTTTGCCATTTTCTTTATACTTTAAAAGATGGGCAAGACTTGTTATTAAAACAAAATGTTGATCTGGTCTAGGTTTTTTTGCTTTGCTCACAAGATTAACTGCCGCTGGAAATGCTTTAATTAGCAAAAGATTAACGTGATCTTCAAAATTGCGCATTGTTATTCGCAGGGGAAAAATGCTTTTTCCACGATTTCCATAGACTGAAATTGAGATTTGATTAATCTCCTCAAAGTTATCCAAACATTCTAGAGATACTGCTCCTTCGTAGCCAGAAAAGTTAATTATTCGTCCGCCCAATGGTGTTCTTTCAAATTGGTTATACGACTCTGGTCTTAATTGTTTTCGTTTCAAACGTTTTCTTTCATTTTTACTCATATCCTGGTATGGCCTGTTGACTCCGTCAAGAGTGATCATATCTCCAAAAAATGCTGCTTGCACAGAACGTTTGAAACAATCAGCAGTGTCTATAGTTTTTATGTTTAATAAACCTTGGCGATTTCTGAATTCTTCCCCCAGCGGGATATAACCACGAATTTGCACTTCTCGCAGTTGTCCAATTTGCATTTCAAGAGAGATTAACCCATCCATAGAATAACCACTTCCCCTTTCATTAAACATGTTGAGGGACGAAACGATGTAATCCTGAGCAAAGTCTATTGTTTTGCTGGCAAAGTTTGCATGACGAACTGACATAAAGGCCGTTGCGGTAGGAACTTTCACATCTTGTCGAGTTTTTATATCAATAAGTCTTGAGTGAAGAATGAACCGAACTTTAATGTTGGCAAAATGATTAGTCATCTGCACTAGTATGGCAAGCATACTTGCCCGAAGTAACTGAAAACCTTGAGACACTAGCACTAGCGGTTGTGAAAAATTGTGCATTAAGCAAATCAAACTCCCCAAATGAGCTCGCTCAACCAAACTAAACTGTCCGATCTCCAAGTTTTCGGGTAAGAAAAGAGCTTCCCGACGACCAGCCCCCTGCAGATGCTCCTCGGCACATCTGTGCTCTTGCAAGTTCTCACAGACAGTTCCACATGTTCCACATAAATGGAGCTCGGTATGAGCATCGAAAGCGTGATATCGCCCGAAATCCTCCCCACATATTGTGCAGACAAACTGAAAGCAAAAATAAAAGAGTAGAACTAGCCGAGCTTGCATTCTCTCGGAATCGATGCTGTGATAGTACACGGTTAAAGTTCGTCATGAATGCATAGCTCCGCTAGGTCTACAAAATAACTATGCTAAACTTACCCTTCTTCTTTCATGCCGCAGGTGATGCCTCGTGTAACGAATGAGTGGATCCATGTTGCTCGTTTGGAAGTTAATGAATGACTGAAGGAATTACGTACTGGTGCGTTTGATTGATGCAATTCAACAAGTATTACATTTTAGATGCTCGTATTTATTCAAAGAGTATAAAGTGAAACAAAAAATTATTCAACATCATCTGCGTCATCAACTTGCATTCCGTCACTGGAACCAGTTTCGGTTCCCTCTTCCTCCTCCTCCTCTTCAAAAACTTGCTGAGTGTCCTGGACCTGGTCCGCTTTCTCCTTTTTTCCCTCCTTCGCCTTGGCTGCCAAGGTCTTTAGTTTTCGCTCGTCTGACGTTTTGCGTTTTGAGGGCTGGGCAATGGGAACTTTTGCCATTTTTGCTTTTTTGGCCTTTGATGGACCTTCTGCTGCTACAAGCACTGCCATGTCCGCAAGATCGTCTTCGTCATCTTCAGTAGCCGGTTTCTTACGTTTTTGAGCACCAGCAGCAGACTGAGCACGTTTGACCTTTTTCGGAAAAGCCTTGCGCGCAACCTCCAAAAAGTCCAAATCTTGCTTCACACAGTTCTCTTGCAACGCAATGTAGTGTCCTAAAAAATTCACAAACTTTTCAAAAGTCTTTGGGTTCATAAACCCCGTAGTATTTTTCCAATTTGCGAACTGGGAATACGGCTTCGCATAAAAGAGACGAAACATTAAGTTCCCACGGATTCGGATTGGTCGCAGACGGAAGCGATCATCCAAATTTCTCACAGTGAGAGCATCGGACCAGTACCCCGGATCCTTGTCATCTTCAATCAAAGCCTCCGGGTTAATGTCGGGATTCAGCCTAAGAATTTCTCGCATTGGTCCTGCGTCCTTGACCTCTTGAAGTAAATTCTTGAGTTCTTCATACAGTTTAGTATGAACGTCCCACCAAGATGCTTGAAAACGAGATGGAGGGTAATTTGTAGCCGCATTTAGTTTTCGGACAAACATGTACGGACTCTTGTGATGCTCATGCTCTTCAATTTTCCAGGCCCACTCTTCGTCTCCCTTTTCGTGAACTCCCTCATCGAAGAAGCCTGGTCGGGTGTCCTGAGCAACGTACTTTTTTTCACTGTTACGTGATCCCCCGGCGACAACAGGTAGTGACACATTTTGTGTGACCCGGTCAATGTCAGCCACATTTTGCGCCAACATTTTTTGCAGTAATCCTGTCTTTCCTGATTCAGCCATTTGTCGGGCGATCTCAGCTTTAGCGGCAGATGCTCCACTTGCAGTTATTGGTAGAGTTTGTTGAATTCCTGGAATAAACAAAGAAAAAACTCAGGTTGAGACAAATAAAGTTTGCTAATCACTTACTCATTGAGGGGAAGATAAAGTAGCTCCGTTCAGTTTCACTTCTAGGTTGCGACTAAGCTATGATTTTACTTTTATCTCTTACTTGACCATCGCAATAAAAGCTGAGCGTACGTGTATTATTATTCATCAGTAACCTTCAGATATTCAACATGGCAAGACCTCTGAAACGTAAACTCTCCGATGGCATTCCAAAGCTCGGCTTTCGACAGCTGGACAAGGAATTCATTTGGCCTACCTGTGAACAAACATATCCTGGTTACGAGCTAAAGGACTTGCAAGAGTTTGTGAAAAATAACAAGGGCGGTAGCAGCCGTGCAGCCAGTAGAGTCGGTGCTAATCACACCCTCACAAAGGAACAGGAAAACTTTAACACATACTTTGCTGAACTTTGTTCTAACAAAGAGGAGAGACAAGATTTCCTACTAATTACTGGAGCTGGCGGCAATGGAAAAACGTTTCTTTTATCTGCCCTACGAAAAACTTGTGAGAAGTATAGGATGCAATACGAAGTTGTATCTTATACTGGAGTAGCTGCTTTTTCTGCTGACGCCTGCACTGTAAACAGTGCGTTTGGAATCAATCCAAAGGCTTCACTTTTTCAACAAATGATTGCTGAACCAACCGTGCAACAGTTGGAACGCTTTAAAGACTTGGATTATCTTTTTATTGATGAGTTCAGCTGTCTTCCTGCTCAATATTTTGGATACATTAATGAAAAGCTACAGAGAATCAAGGATAACTGCTTAGAGTTTGGCGGAGTGAGTGTTGTTCTTTTGGGTGATATATATCAGTTAGCTCCTGTTCGAGCTGTTCCTGTATGGATACACAATTATATAGGAGAAGAACTAAGTGACACCCCGGAAGAAAGAAACGAAAAAAATTTAGTGACTAATGGAATAAGTGTTTATAGATCACGATTTAAGCACGTGAAGATGCTGCAGGAATCTGTGCGACAACAGCACGACAAAGAATATCAGCGTCTTCTGCAGAACGTTCGTGAAAAAAGGGTGACAGACAAGGACATTCAGCTATTGCAAAGTCGTATTTGGGAACACCTCCCTGAACAGGAACGCGAAAAGTTTTCTGACAGCATTCGGCTTTTTCCTTGTAATGCTGAGGTGAACGAGTACAACGCGGAAAAGATGAGAGCTCTTGCTGTACCTGTGGTAGCAGTAGCTAGGACAGAAGAAGCAATGATTGATGCTGACGGTTGTTCTCTAATGGCCTACCTTGCTCCAGGGGCTCGAGTTATGCTTAGAAGAAATTTGAATGTACCACAAGGCCTTTGTAATGGAGCTCTTGGGACCGTGAGACAAGTTATCTACGAAACAAAAAAGCATCAACGAGGAAAAGAACCAGCAGTCGTCACGATTACTTTTGACAGCTACGTAGGACGAACGTTGCCAGATAACTCTGTACCTATTGCTCAGACAAGCTTCCGTGTTTTGAATAAAAACACAAACGAGTGGGAAACCAGATACGAATATCCACTAATAAATGCACACGCACTGACCATACATAAGTCACAATCTCTTACTTTGGAGTCGGCGGTGATACGGCTAGGACATTTTGAGTTTTGTTACGGAATCTCTTATGTCGCATTGTCTAGACTCAAAAATCTGAAAAGTGTTGCACTACTTGATGAGTATTCATTGTTAAAAGTTAAGTTCAAGTTTAATTGCTGGTTGAAAGGGTTTACTGATCGCTTATTGGAAACTCATCGGCTAATTCCTCTTGCAATTGAATTTGAAGAAACCCTGTCTGAGCAAAAGAATGGCTAGGACTGGGCAGACTTGGAGCGGTAGGACATTTGATCGATCGACTGGACGCGTTTACCTTCCCTTCAGCACAAACTTGGACATTCCCTTTCATAACTCTGGTTATGGAAAAATTATAATCTACGGTATACGAGTAATTGAAGACGGAACTCC
>JAANSP010000735.1:0-18899 GCA_036850745.1 Homidia socia | reverse complement strand
TATTATAATAATTTATTGGCTATCAATTTATCATAAAAAAGTTTTGTGCAGACAAAGTATATAGATCTTGCTTATCAGATAGTTTTTTACTCTCTCCACTACTTCCACTCTGACTCTGATTGAGTGAATGCATCGTAAGAAAAAACACAAAAGTTGTATACATTTTTTTACTTTATTGCTCTTTGAACACAATAAGTTTTCAAAAAAAGATTTATGGTGAAAATATTAAAAACAAAAGAGAAAGAAGCAGGATATATATAATATCCCGTTGTGGAAAATCCAGAAAAATTTCTGTCGGTGTGTGCTTCTCTTTCACTCAGTCTGTCTGCCGAGTTGAATGAGTGAGTGTCCTGTTTTTCTCGACATACAGTACATCCCATTGTCCGCCAAAAAAAACTTTTTTTGACTACTGTGCCATGTTGAAAAACAAAATAAATAAACAGAGCGGTGGTGGTAGTAGTATTAAAGGAGCTGCTCGGCCGTGTCCATTGTCCAGTTTGATTTTTTCTGACAGTTCAAACACCAGCGCACATGCAATGTTGAAAGGATAGGAGGAAGGAGGGCAAGCAGCAAAGCCGATAGATGGATAGATATTTTCGTAGGTACCAAAAATATACGTACAATTTCTAGTCACGAACATCCAACATTCCTTCCTTTTTCTTCTTCTTGTTCAAAACTATAAATGAACTGTCTATCGGCACGGCAGCCTGCTGAAACATGATATATATATATCTAAAAATAAAAAATGAGACCACACTACTATTACTCCTCTTTTTCACATTATCTCCCTCTCTATTTCTCATCGAATTAGACACAAGACTCGATTTTCTTGTCTCATATGAGAACACACAAAACACACACATTATTCTCTTTCTTTCTCTGACTTTTTTCCGTCCATTATTGATCTTTGTTATTTTTATCCCAATCTTTTTTTCCTTCCCACCACTGCTACTACTGCTTTGCGATGTAATATCAGTTTCATGAGAACGTGTATTCACTACTATTATATTTTTATTTTTCTCTGTCGTCTCTTTTTTATCCCTCAGTACAATAAGTTTTGAGAGAAAAAAACACATTCAAAAGTCATGATATTACATTTTTTACTTCTCACATGACATATGCCTACGTATCGTTCAACTAATAATAGCAGCACAAGTTTTTTTCCACGCATGCAAGGTGTGCATACAAATGCGAATTTGATTGAAATGTTTGTGGACAGTCTATCAAGCCAAATAACAGCAACAGCAGAGTACCAACAAAAGGAAAATATTGTGGAAACGTGCTATTTTAAAAAAGCAAATAAAAAATTGCTTTGCTTACGTAACTCACTACTGTATAATAATATGCATGTTAGAGCTATACAAGTCTACAGAATTTGTTTACTTTTTTAGCCGGCGATGTCGTTCATTCTTTTCGCCGGTAGCGCTCACCTAGTTTCCCCCTTTCTTATGCAATTTTCATATAAATGCCAACAGTCAGAATTTCAAAAGAAATACAACATCAACTCATGCCACAATAGTAGACAGTTTTTTCTTCCTATTTATACTTGTTATGCACGTACAACAATATATGCATGCTATAGATACTTGTTCAGGTGTAAAATATATTGTGATAGTTTTATGTGTGTAGCACTCACCTATTTTTCCCCTTTCTTATGCAATTTTCATATAAATGCCAACAGTCAGCATTTCAAAAGAAATACAACATCAACTCATGCCACAATACTAGACAGTTTTTTTCTTCCTATTTATACTTGTTATGCACTTACAACAATATATGCATGCTGTAGATACTTGTTCAGGTGTAAAATATATTATGATAGTTTTATGTGTGTTTCAGCATTACCAAGAAAAAATAAATAAATGGTATAGGCGGTGGGTTTTCTCAACGTGTATCGGTTACAAAGCAGCACTATAGCAGCTATTCACTTTCACACGACTTTTTTTCAGTTGTGTTATCAAAAACAACACAAATCATACATTCTTTTTGCTACACACTCAAAACCAGTAGTTTCGTAAAAGAGAGAGAACATGCAAATTATAGGCAGAGGATAAGCTCCTCTCATCATACTCACATGTATGCTCCATATTAAATGCATTATTATTACTATATGCTGTTATGATGAGCACCACTACCACCACGAGTGATGGACAAGCACGGAACTCTTCTGCTCTTTTACTCTGTGTATGATGATACTTAATGGTCTTCTCTTTCCATTTTCACATTTTGTCGTGCTTTCAGCTCACCAGACTTGCACTTGCAATGCTCTTCTTTTCCTTTCCTTTTCTTCCAGCACGAGTAGTAGCACCACCACCACCGCTACTTTATCCATGCATTCCACAGCAGCAGCACAAAATTATTACATGAAGGTCTCCTTTGTCCTTGCCATTTCAGTCGGGGACTCTTGGCTGGGCCTTCATCGGACTCTTTCGGAGTTTCCCATGCTGCCTGCCTCTTTTGCCGTGCCATCACCATATAATATCTCCATATAATCCTACCTCTCTTCCTTTCTCTGTCAGGGAAAAAATATATTTTCTCACTGTTCATCGTTCACTGGTGCTGCTACTTGTGCTATCAGAGAGGAAAATGTATTGGAATGATAGGTTCAGCAGGTTTTGCAAAAGCCCTGAGAGCAGAACAATACTCTCTCATGATGTGTGTGTATGTGTATGCACTCGTCCTCACACACTTATTATTATTATTCCAACATATCTTCTTATCATGGTGGTGTGGTTTAAGGTGAAATGTAAGTCTGCCTCTTTTTATAGCGAATAGCACGGTTGGGTTCACGGGCTGCTGTGTGAGCTCGCTCGCTCGTGCTCCATTCCATTCCTCCTCCACTAACCGTTTTCCTTATTCTCGCATGCATGCATGCATACTTCATTTGCTTTTCCCTTCCTTCCAACTTTTTTTACCCTTTTCTCTCTCTCTCAAAGATTCCCATAGAGTGGGAATGCCACTCTGCTTCTGCTGCTCCTCACTCTAGACTATAACAAACATATAGACAAGTAAGCAGCAGCACATATAAAGCCATCCATCCACTATCATGGTATGGATGGCAAGACAGCAGCTCAAGTGGGCCACTGTGTCAGCCAAAGCTGCTAAACTAGTTGTTCGCCTGCTCGCCTACTAGAGAAGCTAGTAGCTAGCCAGCAAACAAGGATGAACGAGTCGGTTGTTAGTTGATAGTTGGTGTGCGAGCAAGGCCTGAAAAAAACTTTCATTTTCCCCGAGAAAATGTAAACTTGTGCTGCAGCTTTGAGAGAGAAAAAAACTCTTTTTTTTCTTCGCCGAGCAAAATAAGAGTAAAAGTAAAAGAGTAAAAACGATACAAACTCATTTTCCTAACTCCACGTTCTATAGCAGCAAAAGTGAGTGTTTTTTTTCAAAAATAAAAGATCATCGTTCATCATCATGAGGATGGTGGTGTGGTGGTCGTGTTTTTTTCGTTGGTGCTGTTGGTCGTGCTGATACGATGATCATGATGATGATGACGACGACGATGACTACAACAGCGGTGGATAAGGTGGTGGTGTGCATATTTACTCCAGGAAAGTATTATAATGTGTTGTCGCCGTCCTCTTGTTGTTTCGCTCGAGTTGTTGTGCAGTTGTTGTTGTCGCGGTAGTATTCACCGAGACACTCTCATTTCTTCTTCTTCTTGACTATTTTCTCCCTTTTTGATCATCATCTTCTTCTTGGTGTTGTTGTGTGTGTGCCTCTGTGTGTGTGTTGGTGTAATATTTTTTCCGGTGGAGAACAGCAATTTTTTTTCCTTTTCTTTTTTTCTCGGCTACTACTCAGCCAACAGTATATAGAGAATACAAAGTGGCAGCAGAGTATTTTACTTGTGTTCCTTTTTATCGTCCTTAATCCTTACTTAAGAGTATTTTAGTCGTCTCTGTTATTCTCTTACGTGATGTGCCGTATATTTATTTTTTATGAAAAAGAAGGAAAGATAAGCACATGTTTTTGTGCATGCAAAAACAAGTACACACATACAGTTTTCTCTCTGGCGAAAATAATAATTCCATTTTAATTAATTATGGATTACACACGGAGATGCGGAATGAAATTGTGATTTTTTTATGAATCGGTGCTTTTGAACATATTTTTCCACTTTTTTAAGTTTATTTCATCGAGTTATAAGCGAAATATTAACTAACTTTGTTGAATTTTATCTTGTTTCAATAGCACAGAGATTTGTATACATGTATGCTGGTGAGCTTTCTTTGTGTAATTTCTATTCTCCGTTCTATACCATATATACCATCATACACCGTATCACTTTACAAGTATGCATGTGTTGGAGATTGGATAATTTTGCAAGGAGAAAAGGATTTAATTTAGAAAACATAAAATATTCTCTGTGAATAAAAGGGGTGCGCGTTTCTCGTTTGTGTTAGCTGTTGTTTTTGTGGCCGTGCTTGCTTGTGGTGGTGGTAGTATAAAAAGGAGCTTCGTCTACTAAGCCGTCGTCATCAGAGCAAAGATAAACGAGCGATTTTTTTCTAGACACCGAAAACACCAACAGGAAAAAATAACACGGTGGTGGTCGTGGTGAAAGGGGTATGAAAAAAGGAATATCAAATTTTTAACCGTAAAAAAGTTACCATTATCATAATAATAATAAATCCATGTTCATCTATACAAACTACCTACACACACATTTATAATACAGTAATGATTTCAGTATGGAGGAGTGAGTGTTGTTCAAATGCTACCAGAAAATGGAAATGGCATGTAGTTTAGCATGCATTGTAGTAGTAAACAGGACGGTTCACAAAATACGACATTGTTTCCCACTTACTATGCATGGGATTTGTACTCGTGTCTCGTGTGTGTACTGACTGCTCTAGCAGTTAGTTTTTTATTTTGTACTTTTTTCACACAAAAACTTTGGTATATAGCGAAAAAAAATTCCATGTAAAACGGCAACAAAGATATATTGTCCGGATTGTTGAGAGAGAGAGAAAAAAAAGTAGTATAAATTTGTTTGGAGTTTTTTTACAGGAATATATATGTTATGTAATAAATATGTGTAGCAGCCGCACAGTAGCAGCAAGTAGGCATGTAAAAGAGAAAGCATGTTTGAAAGAGATATGGAGAAAGTGTCTCATGATTGTACTGACTGCTCTAGCAGTTAGTTTTTTATTTTGTACTTTTTTCACACAAAAACTTTGGTATATAGCGAAAAAAAATTTCCATGTAAAACGGCAACAAAGATATATTGTCCGGATTGGCGAGAGAGAGAGAGAAAAAAAGTAGTATAAATTTGTTTGGAGTTTTTTACAAGAATATATATGAGTAGCAGCCGCACAGTAGCAGCAAGTAGGCATGTAAAAGAGAAAGCATGTTTGAAAGAGATATGGAGAAAGTGTCTCATGAAATCTTGATAGACAATGTCATTGGGGAACTTGATCCTTAGAGGAAATATATCAGTCTATTCAATGCCTTTCTTCGACAGTTGAGATGGTTTTTTTGCTTCTCAGCAGCTAGTCCAAGCAACACAGAGAGAGAGACAGAAAGCGAGATGGAATAGAATACACTTGTATCTCTGAATTGGATTGGCTGGTACACTTGTTCAAGAGTACGAGTTGTAGAGTAGTAGTGGTCGTTGTGCTGAGTGAGCATTCTTCACTTTGTTTTTCATGACATTCATCTCTCGGCAAGATTTTTTCTTTTTTTTCATTTCATCTTCTTTCCTCTCATCCCTTTTTGTATTACTTGACTTGAATATATGCATAAAATTCAAGAAAAAACTATTTTTTGAGAAATGAGAAAGAAGAAATATGGAGCAGAGACAATGTTTCAGATATATCGTTAATGTCATCATGATCATCATGATTTTATCAAGTTATATTTCTGCTTTGTTGTGTGTATCATACATATTTTTGCAATTGGCTATTTAAAGTATATTTATGATTTATCCCGATGCGGCTGTGTGCTAGCTCAAGATGTTCTTTTGAACTCCAGTGAACCAAGCAAAGAATCTTCCATGACTGATATTTTATTTTATGCATTGCATTCTCATTCCCTGGATTTCCAGGATTGGTCTCACTCAATGCTTCACTGCTCACTCGCATTTTCATCCGCTCATAGCTACTATCCTCTTCCGTTTCTGTCATTAGATTAGTAGATAAACGTCTGTATATTTACTACTGCTCTCCACTTTTCGTCCTCGTCTCATGTCTGCATGTTGGGCTAGTACTTGAACAACAGCAGACTTTTATATCATATTTTTCATTGTTTCAAAAAATAAAAAATAGAAACGGTAAAAGAGTTTCCGCATAATGGGAAATAAAGGCATGCATGCTAAACATAAAAAGGACGTAATGAAATAAAAAGTTGGGAGGAAAAAAAGAGTGGCTGCTTTTCCTTGCTGCTGTTGCTACTTTTTGCAAATAAACTTTTGCATGAATGAATGAATACTGCTGCAGACATGCAAGAAGTGTATTAGCGTCATTTCAAGTTGTTCTCAGCTTTTTGCAGATTTAATTCGTGCAATAAAAAAGCTTTCAAGTTTTATTTAAGGATGTACTGAAAAATCACAACAGCTAATGTATTGAATAGATGTAGACAAGCGTGATAGATGTTAAATGGGCTAAAGTTTTTGTTTTGTTTTTGTCTGCAGGGAGGAGCGCGAGAGGTCAGGGGCGGATGGCCGACGATGGCAGCAGAGACTTCCGTCCCTGCGCCTAGCCAATGGACGACTTCGAGGTAAAATATGTCACAACAGCTAATGTATTGAATAGATGTAGACAAGCGTGTCGAGATGTTAAATGGGCTAACATTTTTGTTTTGTTTTTGTCTGCAGGGAGGAGCGCGAGAGGTCAGGGGCGGATGGCCGAAGATGGCAGCAGAGACTTCCGTCCCTGCGCCTAGCCAATGGACGACTTCGAGGTAAAATACCTAGGCATTTTTATTGATATTTCAGTGCATTTGATGGCCATTAATGGAAAGTTTTAAAATGTATTTATTCTCTTTTTTCTGTTGTTTCTCAAAAGGTCCTTACTCATCAGTGCCCGGCTCGGTTGCAGCACCTTATTCGCATCCAACCTCTCCAACAATCATCCTTGACCGCCATGCCGGCCTTCATGGTTTCGGTTTGGGCCATCACCGAGGTGCCCACGGGTCAACTACCGTTGTCATCGAAAGATCACACCATCCATCAGACTCACTGTTAACCGTTGACGACGACTCACTCCTTGTCGACGACTATATATCCCCCGACATGAACTACCGCGGAGAGGCGTGCGGGTAAGCAACCTAATTAAACAGCATTTCGATTTTCTTCATTCATTCAANCCTTGTCGACGACTATATATCCCCCGACATGAACTACCGCGGAGAGGCGTGCGGGTAAGCAACCTAATTAAACAGCATTTCGATTTTCTTCATTCATTCAAAAGAAAGAAGACAAAAGAGAAATAAACAGGAAATTTCTAATATCTCTAAGAATGCGAGAAATTGTACTCGTATTTTAAATGGAAAACATTTTCGGTGAACTTCAAAACATGCGATTTTATTCACATCGCATGCAGCGTTTACACAGAATTTATTCGTCTTAGCTGAGCAAATTTATTCGCACTTACTTGTATGCAGTGTCAACCAGATCTACTGCTAAGAGAAGTCCAGCCAGACATCAATAAATAGTTTGTAGCGTTAAATTATGCTAAATATTTGCGGTACAAAATCAAACTTAAATCAATGTAATTTTGCTCAGCCTATGTTTGAATTTACAATCTGTGTACCAACTGATGAATGGCTCTTTACACTTTGTAACATGACAATATCTTATTTTCAAGGCTACACGTTATATTTCCCTCCACCTACACAACAGCACATTCACCTTTCATTTTAATACCGTGCCTCTATCATGCGTTTAAACATTCTGTTGGATTTGTATTTGCCCGTTTTCTGTCAGAACAAAAAGAACAAAGTCATCTTACAAAACATCCAACTTTGCTGCGCAGTATACCATAAGGTCAAGCCATTAGATTGACTGTCTAAACACATATATTTTTCTTTTTGTTACTTGCACCGTTGCCTACTACTCCTCCTCCGCCAATTGCAAGACAACAACAAGAAATAAGAACAAGGATGATAACGTGATGTCTGTATTTAGCTTTTGTATAATGCACATATTATATTTATATTATTGTGTATAATATAATATTATATATATACATATGTGCAAGCAGCAGCAGAACTGCTCACATGTCTATGATGACGACAACAACGACTACGATCATGATGACTACTTCCATGTTTGTTTGCCTCTTTCTTTCCTTTCTTCCTCCGACAAAGTTTTTTGGCAAAAAAATAAAAGGAAAAAATTGTCTTCTCTGTTTTTTCCTCTTTCTCAATCCAACGTATTATCATCATGATCACGTAAAAGTAACTACATACATACATACATGTATATATTTATATACCCTTCTATACTTTGTACATCCTCATTCCCATTTTTATAGGATGGCGGTGTGGTGGTAGTGGTACGGTAACCTCCTTTGGCCCTAAAACGGATCGATTGATTTCAATAGGTATATATCGAGGTATTCATTTCTCTCTTTACTGTTATTACACCGCCACTACCACTACCGACACCACCATCAGAAAAAAACCAAAGGTTAGATAGATAGCTTATAAATAGGTTTTCTTCAATACTTTGTTTTCACACAGCTTACACATTCCACCTCTTCCTCTCCATGTATATCTCTCTCTTTGTGAGTGTATACACATGTCAGTTTATTACCATCATCAGTATATACCCTACAAACCGGAATGTACAGGCTGATATTTAGAAAGAAAAAAAGAAAGGTTGGATAAACAGTCATATTTTTTTCTTTGTCGGTACAAAAGTATGTGTATCTGTACAGTACATCATGAGCCGTCTTGTCCTGAAAGGAAGAAAAGAAAGTTGCTTCTTCTTCTTCATCGTCATCATCATCATGTCGGATGGAATAGATAAGTGCGCACTGTAGAAAATAGCAAACTAAACTACCTCAGTGTCTTTTTTACTATTTTCTTCTTCTTTTTACTTCTTCTGGCAGACAAAGAGAGAGAGAAAAAACAAGCAAACAATCTCGTTCCCTTTTTGCCTTTTCCTGTGAAATTGGACATGAGAGAAATGTATTTATTTATGTACATAGGTAGGCAAGCTAGAGCATGTCCCACCTTTAAACAAAACACATTATTTCCTCCTCTCTCTGTCTCTCCGGCTGCATACATACATCATAATAGAGCAGCAATAAGAAGAATACGGTGCAGCACTTTTTTTTATTTATTAGCACTACTAGTGGATTATATTAGATAGAGGAAGCACATGATTTTGCTATGAGACAGTGAAAAAATACATTTTTTTCTTCTCGCAAGAGAAATTGCTTTGCCACCGCCAACGCCACAGCCGTTTCCCATTTTTTATATATTTTATCTTGCAACTGGCTTGTTTATGTAATTCACTCAATATTTTTTTACCTATACCCACTTACCTATTTAGGTATCAAAAGGTTGTGCACCTTTATACATTTATATATTGCTCTGGTTATTATTTGCCCTCTAGAAAATATCCAAAGGTATGAAGGTAATAACCCACCTTTCTTTCTCTCTGCTGCTTGTCGTTCAAATGCCAAAAGAGAAAAAAGAGCAAGCTTTATTATTATTATTATATTTTTTGTAGCCCCAGTGTGCATTTTTGTAGAGCAGCCGTTGTAGCAAAAGATAAATTGCTTTGCCACCGCCAACGCCACAGCCGTTTCCCATTTTTTATATATTTTATCTTGCAACTGGCTTGTTTATGTAATTCACTCGATATTTTTTACCTATACCCACTTACCTATTTAGGTATCAAAAGGTTGTGCACCTTTATACATTTATATATTGTTCTGTTATTATTTGCCCTCTAGAAAATATCCAAAGGTATGAAGGTAATAACCTACCTTTCTTTCTCTCTGCTACTTGTCGTTCAAATGCCAAAAGAGAAAAAAGAGCAAGCTTTATTATTATTATATTTTTTGTAGCCCCAGTGTGCATTTTTGTAGAGCAGCCGTTGTAGCAAAAGAATACACACACAACAATATAATATATTTTTATGCGCGAATAATCATAAATCCATGCATGCGAGTGTCATGTGTGTATTAAACTTACGTAACGTCTATACAGCTAATACAGAGAAAAGAAATGCATTTTTAAAAGGAATATAAAAAAGTAAGTCAGTAAAGCAAAAAATGCTTAGATGCTCAACTGTTTTTTTCTTTCTACGTTTCCTTCACGTCTTACAAATCTGGCGTGTGCATATAAGTAGACATTTACCTATCCTTGAGAAAATACACTAGTGAGAAAAGCGAATAGAATAAGTTAGTAGAGGAAAAAAGAGTCAGCTACAAGAGAAAAAGGGGACTCTGACTTTCTCTCTCTCTCTCTTTACCGTGCGGTTGATGATGATAGTAGATGGGTGTTTTGAGAGCAGGAAAAAAGTCCCAGAGGTGGTATACGAGGAAGCAGCAGCAGTCAGCCAGGCATGATGTTGGTGGTGCCATGCCATGGTGGCATATATGTACATAGAAAAAAAGATTCTACTACCTTATTTCTTAAAGAATGTTTTTTGTACTTTGTACTAGGTGAAGATATAAAAACGTACTACTTATGTAGATGGGTAGAAGAGATAGATAAAAATATATATTATTGATGTATTAAGAGGGAAACCTCTGGGTTCATTCGTGGGAGTTCTATAGAACAAGTGTATTATATCAGGAGTAAGCATAAAACGACCTTTTTTAGAAAAAAAGAAGAAGAAGAAAAGTCGATGGATCGATAAGTAAGTAATAGCAGGGAAAATTCAAGAAGTTTTAGTAAAAACATGCAGTACGATGAGAACAAGAAGTAGTTGGAGGAGGAGTGCTGGTAAATATCAGCAGGAGAAGAAGGAGAACTTGCTTCACTACTCCTGCTCCTGCCACCACTTTTACTACACTTTTTTTTACTTTTTTGAGAAAGTTTTTTTTTTCCTTTTTATTGCCGGTTTCATTCAATACCTCCGCGGCAGTAGTAGCAAGCAAGCATATTAGAGTGGTGGCGGTGTACTGACATGGTGGTTTAGTGAAGGTGGAGGTGTCTGAAAAAGTGGAAGTATTAGAATAAGTAGTAAAAAAAGTAAAGTTGCATTAGTGTATTTTCTTACTACTATTACTGCTATACTTACCTCATATTCTTTTATTATTGTTATTACCTTGTTCATTCAAGCCGGAAAAAATTCTCATATAAAATGCATTGAATATTGCCGATTATATATGCTGCTACTGCATGTGTTTACCCAGAGACTACAACTATAAAAAAATTCTGTGCATACGTCATATTAGTATGTGTGTCCTCGGAGCACAGTATGCCACGTAATAATAATAATTGTAATAACAATAATAGTAAAAGCAGCTGAAAAAGCAGTGAAAAGAAGCAGAGCAATGGCTGTTGTAATCATCTTTTCTTGTCTTTATGCATTAAAACTATTGCTGAATCATCATTATCATCGTCATCATTATATGCTTTCTCAATTCCGGTCGACTTTTCGCAAAAAAGTGCTCTCATCCAACTAAAAACCGCAATCACAAAGTATTTGACATGTATGCTATGTAGGTATATATACATTTTGTAGATTATATGATGATGGCGGAACTTTTTGGCACCACCTTTCCTCTTCCACTGAAACGATGACCTGCCTTCACTTAAGCTACTGCATGATGAAAACAGGGAATTTGCATACAATGTACCTGCGTCACACACACACACAAACAATGATAAAATAATGTCTGTAGTTTACAGTAATAACCGTTATAAGTGACTGCCTCTGGCTCTAAATACCTAATCATTTCCTCTTTCCTTTTTATTTCATGGTGGACGTGTACCTTGCATTTTTAACTTGCATTTTGGTCCTTTTAAAGATTTTGCTCCCATCTTTAATGTTGTCGTTTACGTCTTTTATATCGAAAAGGGAAACATGTGTATATGTACTACGTTTCTTTTTTGTAGTCAAATAATAGGGAATCTGACGGAGAAATGTTTTTTCAGCAGTGATCATAAAGTGTTATAAGTGACTGCCTCTGGCTCTAAATACCTAATCATTTCCTCTTTCCTTTTTATTTCATGGTGGACGTGTACCTTGCATTTTTAACTTGCATTCTGGCCTTTTTAAAGATTTTGCTTGCATCTTCAACGTTGTCGTTTACGTCTTTTATATCGAAAAGGGAAACATGTATATATGTACTACGTTTCTTTTTTGTAGTCAAATAATAAGGAATCTGACAGAGAAAATGTTTTTTTCAGCAGTGATCATAAAGGAAAAAGGGATTTTTTTTTACATATAATTATTCCATTCCATTTAACATGCTTCTTTTTATGTAAATCAATGAAGTGTTGTTTAATTTTGCTGACAAAAAATGTCATCGGAAATGCTTAGCAGACATTCAAGGCGACATACGGTTGAGCAATTAAAGTGTAATTGGCAATATTTGACGCTGAGCGAACGGGTAAAAATGTAAAATCGATACTGTTATGCAGCACCGCCGCCACCACCACCAACAGCTGAATAAATATATGTGGACATGTAGATAGCATTTCAGGAAAAAGAGCGGAAGGACGGAAAAAGCTAAAATTTTATGTCAGCCCATCCATTCCACTGTTTTAGGTATGAACTGTTTGCTGTCGCATGTCGTTTAAGTTGAAAAAAGAAATAAAAAAGTGAAGAAAAGCATCGAAATTGCTTGGTCGTGTGAGAAAAAAAGAGAAATACGTATAAACTAATACTCTACACGGTTTATTTTTGTGCTTGTGTTCAAAGTGCTAAAAAACCAAAAAAAGCTTTTTGTGCAAATTTTTTCGCACTGTCACTTGCCATTATATTCGGGTTCGTGCCTTTCTATAGGAAAAGGAGGAAGAAACTATGTGCTAAACAAAAAATGCGAAATGACGGAAAAAACGCAAATTATCTTTGGCTTGGGTTTTTACTGCAATTATGTTTATTAACGTTACAACAATTTGCTTTACATATTTTAAAGGTCTGAAAGATTTATAACTTTAAATTTTTAAAAAGAATTCATATTTTTTGTTTTTTGTATAAATATTTTACACTATTTTCAATTGAATCTTTTTGAAAATGTTTATTGGCGGGTTTTGCCATTGCTATTCCTTTTACCAATTTTTCGTGAAATGGCATTTTTCTTTCTTATATTTAAAATACGCAATTTCTCTCCTCTTTTTTCGCCTTTGAACCGTAAGGCTGAACATGGGCAAAAAACAATAATTCTTTTTTTACTTTATTTTCTACAGTGAGGCATTAAAAATACAAGTGAGCATTTACATTACTACAATGTTCTATTATGTACTACAACGAATATGAAAGACAAAGCTAGATGGAAAATAGATTTTTGGCAGTTACCTTCCTCGTGCAGTCTAGAATATGTGTACCAATATCTGTAAAGTACTTTACAGAGTATAAACGGAAGGAGCGCATAATCTTGGAAAAAAAGAAGGAGGGAAAACGAAGGAACAAGAATGTCGAGAAAAAAGAAGAATGGCTTGTGTACACGCATATTATAGATAAAGTTATAGATAATATATATTTTTGCACAGATGATGCATCAAGTTTTCACGTGGTGCATCCTTTGAAAGTGAAAGCGTGGGTACATATATACATAAGCTTATGCAGCAGGCAGGAGCCTGTTCTGTTGAGTTTGGGATTGGCTCGTTTGATATTATTCAAGTCGATCACAAACTTGAGCTCGAGCTGAACTATCACTGACAGAATTGAATGAACACGAAAAGAAATGAAAGCATGCAAGTCTTCTGCAAGGAAGGAAAAAATGAAATTGCTTTGCTGCTGCTGGTGGTAGGCTGCTGAGAGACGAGAAAAGTTCTACTGAACAAGCTCAAGAATTTTATAAAATAAAGTAAAAAGGGACAAGTGAAAGTAGCAGCAGCACTACACTAGCACAACTCAGTTTAATTCGCACTGCTGCTGCGATACTAGATAAGTTACATGGAAGCTCTCTTCCTCTTCGTCTTTTAGTTTTTTTCTCTCTCTCTTTTCACCGTGAGAATTCGATTAAGACAAATGGGATTTGCATGGTTGATAAATCAAATGAGGATTTATTCGATCATGCATAAAACCTTATAAAGAATATATATCAGCTCGCAATTTATAAGCAGGCACAATGCAAAATCTAAAGCATATGATGACGACGATATAGCTTATTCTCTTGTGAGTGTGTGTGTGGGGGAAGATTGGATGAGAGATACCTAACATGAGAATGATGTCGAGTGCAAATAAACTAGTACATATGTAGACGGCAAAAACACATTTTTTTCTAGCTGCATATATTCATCCATTCAATTAAGACAAATGGGATTTGCATGGTTGATAAATCAAATGAGGATTTATTCGATCATGCATAAAACCTTATAAAGAATATATATCAGCTCGCAATTTATAAGCAGGCACAATGAAAAATCTAAAGCATATGATGATGACGATATAGCTTACTCTCTTGTGAGTGTGTGTGTGTGGGGGAAGATTGGATGAGAGATACCTAACATGAGAATGATGTCGAGTGCAAATAAACTAGTACATATGTAGACGGCAAAAACACATTTTTTCTAGCTATATATATTCATCCATTCAAAGTCAGTCAACTGTGAGCATGAGCAATAGTACTAGTGTTGCATCTTATTTCCCTACGGATTCTTCCCTTAAGTCGTCTTATCACTAGAGCTCTCTAATGAAAATGTGTTGACTTGAACAATATACAGTTATACCAGAGAGCAGCAGTCGTGTTGGTAAATGCCTTATAAATAAAGTTATATGTGAGACATGAAGCTGCTGTGCTGTTGTAATTCCAAAGTCATCGGATGTTGGCAAATCCGCTGCCGCCACTGATGCTGCTGCTGCTGTGTAAATGGTTAAAGTATTTTGCGACTCCAACATGACTTACACATTCCTTAAGATAATACATTACGTGCTTTCCGGTCGAAAACATGCAAAAAATATAATTCTTGTTTTTTGCTCCACTTTTTTTCTCTTCTTCTTTTTCTTTACAACTTTTTTTGCATGCACACGTATATTGTGAAGCCTGTTTTCTTTCTGAGCAAGAAATGAAATGAAGGTTAGGGAGAACATTATTTTGCTTGTAATTTGTACAGCTCCAAGTGTATAATTCCAGAGATTCGCATGCATTCACTCACTCACGCAGTCATTTTTGTTTGTTTGAGCAGCCCGATTTATTTCAATTCACAGTTTGCTCTCTCCGAATTTTAATGGGTTATTATTGACTTGACTTTTTTGCAAGAGTGCTGTTGTGTTACTACTACTACAGAATTACACAAGGAAAGTAAATCCAGAGAGAGAGAATATGTTTTAACGGAAAGAGGAGAAGAGTGAGTGAGAGAGAGCACACTCAATGTTTTATTTAACTCTCTAACGAGAGAGACTACCACTTTAGTGTGCCATTTAATACGTGATGTCATGAAGCAAATAATTGTGATCTCTGTCTGCCAGATAGAGAGTGAGCCAAAGCTGAAAGCTCAACGTAAATTACTTGTTCTATTTGCTTTTTCCATTTGGAAAAACCGGGAGCGATAATTGAAATATGTACGTTTTAGCTAACCAAGTTAGTTGTATTTACTTAGAAGGATGGCGTACATACAACGTGATTTCATCTTACCTGAGTGACTGTTTCGTGCAGAAGCAGCAGCAGCAGATTTTTTGAAATGGATATGAAAGTTTACACTGCTCTCTCAGCTTTTAAAACGTAAACATGTTTGTAACAGTAATCATTTTTGTGTTGGCCTTCTCTTCTAGACCCCCACTTATTTTCGTTACAGACAGATGAGCTTTCTGAGAAAAAGAAAAAAAATAATAACATGATGATGAAAACATGCAAAGCTTGTTGATATTATTATTGCTACATACCTACAAGCTACTTTGCTACTGCTTACCTTTTCCCAACAAAACTGACGAAAACTCTGCTAGCAGAAAAATGACATGTCTGCTCTGGCTCACATATTTCATCGAAACAGTTTACTTGCGGCAAATGGACAGGATGTTAGAAATAAAAAATGAGGCTTGTTTTAAGTACATTTTTTTCTTGAGGAGAGATCCTTTCAAGAAGTAACAAGGTCCGGGAAAAACATTAGCAAACAGCTTTTGGCTGTTGACAATCACGCATGACCAAACGGAATATATTTTTTTCAAACAAAAAACAAGATGAAAGACTCAGTCTTTACTACTTTGGATAGAAAAACACAACTCTAGCCATAAAAACATTGAATTTTTTAGTTAGTATTTTAAAAGGCAACTTAAAGCATTTTTTAACCGGTCATTGCGTCATCCAAAGTACACGTTTGAATGACAGAGAATAGCAATCAATGGTAGTATCCAGCATCAACTTATAATAATAATTATGTATGTATTTAGCTTGCAACTTGCAATACAAAGTATATGATAATTTAGGGCAATGGACGCCGAATATAATTTTTTGCAAATCAATTTCGCACACTAGTTACTGGAGGTGATTTTTCTTGATGAAAGACTCAGTCTTTACTACTTTGGATAGAAAAACACAACTCTAGCCATAAAAACATTGAATTTTTCAGTTAGTATTTTAAAGGCAACTTAAAAACCTTTTTAACCGGTCATTGCGTCATCCAAATAACACGTTTGAATGACAGAGAATAGCAATAAATGGTAGTATCCAGCATCCACTTATAATATAATTAAGTATGTAGCTTGCAACTTGCAATACGGAGTATATGATAATTTAGGGCAATGGACGCCGAATATAATTTTTTGCAAATCAATTTCGGACTAAACTTGCTGCAGATGAAGAAATCCTCTAATTGTTGCATAGTTCACACTGTGAAATCACAGTACTAAAATCGCAAGTGCATAATCAAATTGTGAAGAGTTAATTTTTAAAATTCCCGCTTTTCCCAATTTTTTATTTCCTTCACACAGGATGATGTACAATAAATCATTTTTGTTACTTGTTTCTTCCTCGAGGACGTCTGCAGGAAACAGGCATAGACGTTCTAAAAAGTTTGTATTTTTTGTAAAAAAATAATACTAAAAAGACATGCATGTATTTTTGGTTGTTTTTTACTATTCACATGCACCGTTTTCTACTACTTTTGCTCTACCTTTTTATTTCTCTTTCTCTAAAACTCGACTGTTGGTTCAGAAAGCAAAAGTGCAGTTAGCCTAGTAGCCGTGCAATGAGCAAAGAGACTGATGTTCGAGAATGAATGGACAACTTTTGGGTTTTTATAATCCACTTTCCCTATTTTTTATCGCGCAACTAAATAAATTTGTCAGAAAGCGTTGTATTATCATATTCGTTGCGTATATACCTTAAACGTATAAATGCACCTCTGTTGGATGGATGAAACGTATAGAATGAATGGACAACTTTTGGGTTTTTATAATCCACTTTCCCTATTTTTTATCGCGCAACTAAATAAATTTGTCAGAAAGCGTTGTATTATCATATTCGTTGCGTACATACCTTAAACGTATAAATGCATCTCTGTTGGATGGATGAAACGTATCCCTCTGTACGAATTTCTTGAAGAAAACACAATTGACAAACTTTTCCTTCTCTTTTCCCCAGTCAGAATATCATCGCTTTGAAGCTAGATCCAGCATACAAAATGATACGCCATATTTTCCTCCCTTTTTCTTCTACTTTTTTTCTTTCTTTTACCATTTCCCCGTGTCTGTCTGCAAAGTTATTTGGAGATGTGCTATTTTTTACTGGCGCTAGCTACAGAAAAGAAAGTAGAAAAAAGATTTATCGAGCGAAAAGAAAGAATAGCTCAGAAAAAAATGCTTTAACTACACATGTTATTATTATTATTACTACTTTCACCAAGAAAATTGGTTCGTCCTAGAAAAGAAGAAGAAGAAGAAGCTGAACTCATAAAAACATGGATTCCTTTTTTTCAAGTCACCTTATCTTCTTTTTTTACCCTCCATTCATTTAGGTTACTCACAGAGAAATAACGAAAGGTTGCAAAAAAGCTGAACATATTGGAAGATAAGTAGACTGATTCATTTCCTAAGGTCACGAAATGCATTAATTTCTTCTTTCCACCGCCAAAATCTTTTGACATTTTTTCCTAAATGGTATATCCATAATATCAAAAAAAAAGTTGCGAAAAATTGAAAAAAATATTATTGTCTAGTCATTCGGCATTATTTCTGAAAGTATACGGTAACGAAATTACTTTTTTCAGCTTCTCTTTCTCTCCTGTCATTTTGTACAGAAGGAATTTGGCATTTTTGCCATCTCTTTTAGAGAGAGCTCACATACGACCACTGAGAGAGGGATAGCAAAGTATCAGACAGAAGACACGGCATTGAGCCTATAAAAATATTATATTCATATTGAAGGGTTTCCTCACACAGTTATCTTCCATCTACATGGAATGTGTGAGAAGAACAAGCAGTAGCATAAATGTAGGTTTACAGCCTTTTAAAGTTGTTCCTCAGGGAATTCTTGTGACCGTAAACTTTTTTTACTCATTCCATCTTTTGAAAAAATTTGCCAGCAAAAAAGAGGAAGAAACATTGGTAAAAAAATATAGCAGTGGTTTTGGTTGCAATGTCCCACTACTTTACCAAACCATAAAAAAGGAGAAAAGAAGCTTTAAAAAAATTCGTTAAAAAACTAAAGTAGAAACACAAAACACATCCTTTTTTGCAGAAAAAAATGCATGCTGCTGGTAATACTAAAACTAGTAGTACTGCTCAGCGCATTCAAGTATAAATTTTGTCTTCCGTGTTGTGTGAATCGTGGCCAATTTTAGATACTCGAAAAAAATGAAAAGAAGAAGAGAGGGGCTTTAGCAGCGGA
>JAANSP010000734.1:0-18899 GCA_036850745.1 Homidia socia | reverse complement strand
GACAATTGAACAAAGAAAGTATTATATATTTTTATTTCACTTTTCAACAAAGAAACAACTAGAATATTAATGCATTCTACCGGGTGGGGTGGGTTGAACGATATTTTAATCAAAATATATTCTTTGTGTTGTGTATATTGCAAGAAAACATTGTTTGGTTTTACAGATACACGTAAATATGCAAATAATTTATTCGCAGATAACATGTATACATACTAAATTGTAATTCAATTTGAATTTTTTAGATCATGTATATAGCAGTGAAAACAATAATAGTATTTTCGGGAGTAAGTACAATGCTACCTTTTTTACCTCTCTGCAGATTGTTGATTGTACAAGAGACTATAGTGTTATCTATGTCTAAGATCTACCAGGCGATTGAAATACTAAAAGCAGTATTGAATGCCAAACAAAAACCAACAAAAAGAGTCGTCTATAAAGAAAAATAGTCATTTGAGAAACATTTATCATCGCCGCCATTATCATTACTCTAGTTCAGCAGGGTTTCTTTTTCCTCCCACCTCCCATCAACTGTTTTGAAATAATAAGAAGGAGGGGGAATAATGGGAGAATGACGAAAAGCATGATGATGATCCAGCAGTATTTTTTATTCATTATCATCGCCGCCATTATCATTACTCTAGTTCAGCAGGGTTTCTTTTTCCTCCCACCTCCCATCAACTGTTTTGAAATAATAAGAAGGAGGGGAAATAATGGGAGAATGACGAAAAGCATGATGATGATCCAGCAGTATTTTTTATTCATCGTGCCAGACAATACAAAAAAGCAAAAGCCAAATATACGGACGGTGATCACAGGAGACACCTCACTTGCAGAGTTGTTGTTGCTGTGTACTATTCCTATATGTTCAAGGTAAGTTATCAACGCAATGTAATAATAAAAAGCAAAAGCCAAATATACGGACGGTGATCACAGGAGACACCTCACTTGCAGAGTTGTTGTTGCTGTGTACTATTCCTACATGTTCAAGGTAAGTTATCAACGCAATGTAATAGTATAAACGTTTTTCTCTGTCAGAAAAAAAGCGTATAAAATTGTAGCTCCCTAATACCTATAATTTTGAAAAAGTTATTCACTGAAATACACTTATTAGTAGGCTCCTTGCTGTACGTGATGCCGAAATTCATCATTATCACTTACCATGCTATATACCGCCAGCCAAGAATACATGTAAACTTGGCTGGTAGACAACAAAAAAGGTACATGTAAAAAATGTTACCAGTTACCACTAAGCAGGTTACCACTTTGGGTAAACCAAATAAGCTACATGGAAAATATATCCAGCAGTCCAGTCCACCTTTTAAATACAGGACCCCTTCCTTGTGAAACACATTACATTTAACATTACATGTATAAGCTCCCATCTAATTTATTATAAAGTTTATTCTAAATCGACGCTCCTTCTTCCCATTTCTTCCCTGTCGACAAGATGAACAAAAATGGTTGCTTCAGTAAAGTGTTGAGGATACATGAATGCTGTTCGAAATTGAAATTCCAACTTTTACATTTAACATTACATGTATAAGCTCCCATCTAATTTATTATATAGTTTACTTATTCTAAATCGACGCTCCTTCTTCCCATTTCTTCCCTGTCGACAAGATGAACAAAAATGGTTGCTTCAGTAAAGTGTTGAGGATACACGAATGCTGTTCGAAATTGAAATTCCAACTTTACTTCTTGAGATCATCTACTAAGAAAGAATGTAGTAATAGTAGTAGTAGCAGCATTAAATTGAGAAGTGATCATGATTAGGAAGAAGAAGAAGAATACGACTTTTACTACCGCAGTGTCTATGCTCTTACTCTTTACTACTTACAGTATTGATACCACAGGGTTTTCTTTTAGTTAGAGGAATAGCCGACGAAAAACAACTTGGGTGGCATTTTCAGATTTTCTTACCTGCAGATTGGAATGGTGTGCAACAAGCTCTGTATACTTGTGCACGAATCAAGTGGATCTCTACAATGCTTTCTTCTCAATCAAGTCCTAAAGTTACACATAAACAATTATTATTAATAATTATTAAGAAATTCATATTCAGAAGAAGAAAACATAAAATAATAATTTGTGTGCGCTCATATTTTGGAAGAGGAAAAAATAATTATTATTTATAGCATTGGAGAAATTTTTCCCCCTTTTTAATGCAACTTTCCACCAAAATAATGCGTTTTATTCAAAATGTTCTATTCAAATTTCCTCATCATTAGGTATCATTTCCTTCTGCTTCCCTTAGAAAAAAGCTGACATCCCTTATTCCTCTTCACCAGGAGAGAAATAACTCCAAAAAAGTGTGAAAATTACCAAAACAAAACTAACTGATCCTCACTGATATTGCTAATGAGCTCAAAAAGGACCTCAGACAGCTGCCGTAATTGCATGTTAGTTGATCACCAAACAAGATTTCAATCAATCTTCAAAAGATTGCGACCATGCTGCGGGTCCTTATAATGATCATTATCATGTGTGTATAATCATATCATAATCATGCCAATAAGATTATTGCTGATACCGCAACCGCATGCAATGTAAAAGTTACAAAAAACTATACAAAGTATGTTGATATTTATGTATGTATAATATGCAGAGAGATAACAAAAAAACTGGAAAAAAAGGTTCTTCTAAATAGTAATACATAAATACGTAATCATTATAGTATTCATGCATAATAATACATTTTTCTGGGGAGTAAAATAGAGTGTAAATAAATACGATGGGATCACGCTATGAAGAAGTACAAAATTTTCAAAATAAAATTTATGTCTAAATGCAACATTGTATGCAAGTACGAGAAAATGTACAACATAGTAGTGTAATATATAGTTTGGTCACTTTTCGGCAACAAACAAGAGAACCTATACCTATAACCTGGGCACGCAAGAAACATTGATATATGCATGTACATATGTATATAACAATTCAAACACCTCTGTTGAGAAATACATGAGTAAAATAGAGTGTAAATACGATGGGATCACGCTATGAACAAGTACAAAATTTTCAAAATAAAATTTATGTCTAAATGCAACATTGTATGCAAGTACTAGAAAATGTACAACAGAGTAGTATAATATATAGTTTGATCACTTTTCGGCAACAAACAAGAGACCCTATACCTATAACCTGGGCACGCAAGAAACATTGATATATGCATGTATATATATACATATACAGCAATTCAAACACCTCTGTTGAGAAATACAGCAAAAAGAATCTATGAAACTATGTAGAAATGGTTTTTGTCCTCCATAGAAAAGAGAAGCAATTACCATTTTTATCATTACCAAAACACTGAGTCAGTCACCCAACCATTTTAAAAGCATCACATCACATCACCACCACCGCCACATTATTAGTAAAATAACGTAATATTATTACTAAACCATTATGATGATGATATCAAACGCAAAGTATGCATTTAGCTGCTGCTACTACTGCCGCCGGTTTAACAATAAAAGAATGAAATGATCCACTCTCACAAGAGCAAATGGCATAAAGCGGTGATAATGATAAAGAGAAAATGTTTATAAATGAGGTAAAAATGATCGTTTCTCCACTACAAAACTTTTGTTTTTATGGATTTTTATTCTGACTATAAACGTGAGTGAATGAAGCAGAACAAGAAGAAGGACCACCTGTCAGTCAGCCGTCCGTGTCCGTTGAGAAATCAAGAGGTTAGAAAATAAAAGAGGCATGAATTTCATTGTAATATCATATCGTGACGACGACGAGGATGATTCGATTGACTTGTGTTTTCTGGCACCATCACCAAAAAAACACTCACTACCTTTACACATTTTCCAATAAAAAAATGTACAAGCAATATGGAAGGGGAAAGAGAGAGAGAAAGAAAAAATCGAGAAAAAAACTGCTTTTTTACTCTCTTTGATAATGTAATAGTTTGCCGCAAGCACGTAGGTTGCTAGATCGTAATGTGGTAACACCACTGCACTACCACCACCACCAGCAGCAAAAGACCTAACAAAATTATTCTTTTCAAACTTGCTGATAAGGAGGACCATCATTATTATGTCATCTTATACACACTATAAAAGGATGCTGTTGTTGTGAATTTTATTCTCACTCCCTTTCAACATTGGACGCATACAAAACAGTTTTGGCAGTTATGTAGGTAGTGCAAATAATATAATCAAGAGAATAAAAAAATATGTGAATTTTATTCTCACTCCCTTTCAACATTGGACGCATACAAAACAGTTTTGGCAGTTATGTAGGTAGTGCAAATAATATAATCAAGAGAATAAAAAAAACATTTTTCGAGCAAGGATGGACATGGACGGAGCAGGCGGATGGATGAATTGCTTGTTCTTATTGTTGATGACGATAATACCATGAAGAAGACGATGATTATGATGATGCTAAATACCAATCCACTTTGCTAAATATTCCATTCCTCTTCTAAAACTTGCAATTCAACTCACTAGAAAGTAAAAAAAAACATGATGATGATAATATGATGGGCAAAGGATGGAGAAAGAATGAGAAAAAAGAAAGAAATTCAAACGTTTAATTCCATCTCGTTAGTCACACTCACATACAAATAATAAAAATAGTTGCCTGATCTTCCCTTTTCTGTATGTATATCTACCTGCTTTACTCCAGTTGGGTATTGGATTGGATGAATTGCTGTGTTTGTGGTGAGTGTGTGTAAGTGATAAATAGTAGTTTAAATGGTTGTTTTAGTTGAAATTTTCCACTCAACTGTTTATACTGAAAAAANTGTAATAAAATGAAGTATGCATCTGTCAGCAAGAACAACTTTTACTACTTTCAAAGAAAATGGCACTACATCCGACGAAACGGTGGATTGAATGTGTAGTATGTACTTAAGCAGGTATTTCAATTTTTTCTTAGCAGTACTACTACTACTAGGTTTAATGTATGTATTGAGATTAGTCAAAATATTTTTTTATTATGTATCTTGTTAACGAGCTGTTTTCTATCACGTTTGTGGTGCGAAACAAAAAAAGTGGTTCGGCAGGTAATTCTTTTATATTTGTATTCTTACTCCTCCTTGTTGGTAATTTTCATTTTTTTGTGGTGCGAAACAAAAAAAGTGGTTCGGCAGGTAATTCTTTTATATTTGTATTCTTACTCCTCCTTGTTGGTAATTTTCAGTTTTTTTAAGTTTATGTATGTGTTACGTTGTTTTACATAAAAATGCCATACTTAGGTACTGGTACTTTGGTAGATTGTTCATGTGTGAGATTGAAGGTAACTTTATTTTAAAGTAGTTTACATTTTTTGGATTGATTGTTGTTGGTTGACTTGTTTATATTGTGAAAAATATGCAGGAGTTATTGTTTCAACTTTTTTAAAGATTTTCCCTGGTAAATTTTACATGGTACTGTTTTTATTACGTGCTAGTTTCCGACCCAAAACAAGGTACGGCATAGGTACTCTATGAAGGATTCATGCAATAAAAAATACCTAGAATTTCCGCTCACACAATTAGACAGTATGAAAGTGTTAATTTGCCGTTGTGTGAAAGGTGAAATGTAAGATATATTGTGAAAAATATGCAGGAGTTATTGTTTCAACTTTTTTAAAGATTTTCCCTGGTAAATCTACATGGTACTGTTTTTATTACGTGCTAGTTTCCGACCCAAAACAAGGTACTAGGTAGGCATAGGTATTCTATGAAGGATTCATGCAATAAAAAATACCTAGAATTTCCGCTCACACAATTAGACAGTATGAAAGTGTTAATTTGCCGTTGTGTGAAAGGTAAAATGTAAGACATATTATTAGTCGACGACAACATGATTCTCAAGTGTCTTATGATGTTGGTTCATTTGATATAATAATTGTCAACAGCAGACTTCGGAATGATGAATGTGTGTCATGCTTATAACTGTATTGATTCTCCTGGTAAACAATATGCCAAGTGAACGACGACAGCGTAATTTTAATTTGTGAGTAGGCAAAGGTACAATTAAAATTTGAACACAACGTGCTCTTTCCTTCCACGAATATGAATCACGACTGCGACTAACCCAAGCAGCAGCTCAGCAGAAGAAGAAAAAAGCAATATACCTTCAGACGTAAACTGTCGTTCTTCTTTTTACCTCCATTCGAATTCCATCTTAATTTGCTGTCATCTTGTCACACACGTTGTTCATCTTCTTACTGCCACTTTCAACGTCACTAAAATACTACAACCACTCACTACAGCTAACTGGGCATAATCATTGACACAACAACCAAGAAACCGTTGTATAGCATTGTTGCATGATGATGTTGAGGCTTGCTGCTACTGCGATGCGAACTTCTATAATTTGCTGTAAAGCTATACCCAGTACCCACTACTCAGAATTGCACACCAATAATTACTATCTTCATTTCTTTCAAGCATTTATTTATTATTGTCAACAAAAACATCGATTACAGTTTCATGTCCAACTAATTACAGGCTTAATTATCCCTATCGTCATCATTGTAACTGAACGCTGCTGCTGCTGTGATTAAATCGTGCGAGTGAGTAGAGCGCAATGCATGTATACATTTGAAAACTATAAGAACAAGCAGACGCATTATTATGCAATAATGATTATGATGGCGGATTGCTTGTATATATGTATTCCTTTTCTGCTTAAATAATTGCCATTTGGCCATCATCATCATTATTCACCGTAAAAAACGGCGTGTATATCTCATCATCATCATCGTCTTCACAACAGACATGCATTGTTTGTCACTGTCAGCAAGAAGAAGGATTATTAATAATGTGTGTCACGCTTCAGTGCTAATGAAATGCTAACAGCAGCAATGATGGTCGTAATTCACTAAACTGAACGAATGAATCTTCTTTTTGCACTAAACAAGTCCACTGCAAAAGCAAAGTACTAATGAAAAAAAAACTTTTAGACAGGAGACCATTCATTTTCAATGTAGGTCATGTACATCTCTTTCATTCATTTTTTTGTGAAGGAGACCAGATTTTTCAAAAGTGTACACGAACGAATGTATTAAAAAATTGATAATATGAAATGAATGTGTATAGGTATGGTTGTGCATTCATTTCATATTTTGTAGATGTTTACAAAACCTAAACGATATAGCTTTTGCACATTATATAAAAAGTTTGTGAACATGTACGGTAGGGTTGTTATTATTGATTGTGTGCTATGCTAAATCATATACTAATTGAATTCTTTTTTATGATGGTAGAAAATGCAAAACTTTCAACGAATTTTAATTTGGCTGAACAAATACTGTGACGAATTGCAATAAAGTCATTAATTTTGCGTTTTCAACCAACAACGATAATTGCGTGAGAAATTGAGTTACGTCTTTCATCTAAAAAATTCATCAAGTAAAAATTTTCTTGTTATTATGTATTTATTAAAATATTTCAAGTTGTTTATTTTGCTTAACTTTTGAACATTACTGCATATTGCTTTGAAGAAGTTACTTAAAGTAAACTTGTTATTACTTTTAAAAGTTCAAAATTTAAAAGAATCCGCTGTTGTAAAGAGGATAAAATTGGTTAACCAAATGATTAGTCTAGTCCAAAGACTAGATTGAATTGCACTACACGGATTAGATTGGATTGAGCCAAAAAAATCGTATTACATTTCTTTGGAGAATTGAAGCGAAAAAGCAGCTAGAGAGTCTCTCGTTGAACAGATCTCAACAAGAGAATTTTCCCATGTTATTATAGAAGATTGCTTTTTTGCCCGTATTAGTCCACTCCTCTCGTAAACGTATCTATTATCTAATCCCGATATTGAATTCTCTCATATATACGAACCATAAAAATAACAATTCACCAGACCATTTTCTCTAACAAAGCGAAAGATTTCATGAAAATCTTCATCTCTAGCCTGTTCTCTCTCTCCTCTACTGCTCAGCTAAAGTAATATAAACATTCGTTTTTCTAAGTGAAACACTGAAAGTGTGATAATGATATAGTCATGCAAAACTGGAATCGAGAAGATTGGGTACATTAGACCGAAAAAGTGACTACTGTGCTGCTGCTGCTACTACTGCTACCCAGCTTTCATCTTGCACGAACTCGCACTATTTCAATACATTATCACATCATTTCATGCGGTAATATCCGGGAAAAGGCAATTCCAGTGAAAATAAGGCAATATTCCTGCACAGCAACTTGCCTTGCACGATACCTAAAACTGATGAAATAACGTGTATAGTGAATTGGATTGGCCCAAAACTAGAAGAAAAAAATTGTAAAAAAGTAAAAAAGGACTGTTCTGTTCCCTTTCTCTTGTTTTCATACTCGGTATACATGCATGTCATGATTTTCAGTAACAGCTTATCAACCAAAGTAACTATACGTGGATCAAGGAAAAGCCGACGACGACCAAGCTAATAAAGTCAAATGAAATAGTTTTTCATTGGAATTTCAAAGCAAATCTCTATTTTCGGCTCCGTTTCGGACCCACCCTTCCGCCAATTTTGTTTCTTGTTCATATTGAATGGAAAAAACACAGTTATTTTTATTCTTGTCTTGTGATATTTTCAAGGAAAAAGAGAGTGTATTACATTGCATGGCGTTTTTATTCACTTTATCCAGTAAATACTTTAACTTCTCTTTTTACATTAATTTCACTCGAGTGAACGGATCGATTCATTGCCTTTTTGCTGGAAATAATAATTCTTTTCTCTGCGCGTTGTTCGCTCACTCACTTGTTTACTACCACACAGCAGTGCATTCTCCAGCTCGCACTCACTACGCGGTCGGCTGATAGTCCTGTCATGCCAAATGGAAATGTGAAGGGCGTAATGGGAAAATGGGATAGATTAATAGTTTTCTCTCCTTTTTCTGCTCTGTCGTATTCCACTATAATTTTGCTACTGATGTAGCTAAGAAAGCATCTGAAAATCCCAAGTAATTGAATATATCTCTTTATATAGCAGTTGTTCTGACTCTCTGCTCAGGTATATCTCTGCAACAGCCAATATGAAAAGTGTACACACCAGCTAAACATATTGCATTGCTTTTATTCCTGGCTAATCCAATCTGATAATTCGGGCCAACGACCAGAGGGAAAAATATGATCAAGAAAAGGGCAAGTGTGAAGAAGCAGGAAATTGCTGACGGAATGAAAGGATAACTAAGGGGATAATGGTTAATAGAGAAGAAGAAAAGAAGGATGCGAAAATAAAGAAGACCAGTAGCTGTTTAGTGGTAGGTACACCCTCTCTCTCTCTCTCGTTGTATCTGCGTTTCTGATGATGATGACGAACGACGAGAAGAGTAGGTTTCAGACATGCAATCATGCGATAAACACATAAATGTATCTAGCTATTTTTATATATGATGCGCTCTTTTAATAATATTGTATTTTTTTAATATTGCATGATGTGGCGGTATAATAATGTGATAATAGAAAACTCTCACAATATGAGTTTATCTTATACTTTTTAAGGCGTTTATGTAGTTTTTTTCCACGGTGAATGAAAATGAAGTGTTTCTGTCTGTGAATGATGATCATCATGTGAGGAATGATAGCTGTGTTTTCTGTTGTAGTTGTTGGTGGTGGTTGGATGATGGGATGATGGGGAAAGGGAAAATGTTTAGTCAGGCGACTGGAATGTTTGGAATGCAATTTTCTCCATGAATTGAGTTTCCTCTGACAGACAAGCGTATCGGCATCAGCAGAAAGCGGCACACTGCAAAACTCTATTATTATAAGGTAGTAGCAAGTTGGAGAGAGTAAAAGGGGCAAAAAATAAATAAAGTGAAAAGTCAGAGTAAAAGCTGATGATGATGATGAAGATTGTGACTGGTGCCGTGTTACAATTTTCACTTTAGCTTTTGTGTCTTATGTATTCGCCATTCGCCAACAAATGCGGATGATGTTCCATTTACCTGCTGCTACTGCAGCTCCTCTATTTTTGTTAATTTGAATTGAATGAGAAACTGGGATAAATGCGTATATTATTTTACATTTTTTACAATGGCACACTTGGAGGTTTTTGTTTGTAGGAGAGAATGGAATGGAACAATCAACATGATCATGATGACGATGAGCATCATCATAGCCGGTTTAAGTAAAGTGGAGAAGAAACAAATTGATCGAAATACCGGATTCATCTCTGTCTTACTTTTCCAATTTTCTCATTGGCACTCTTTTTGATAAGAATTCAGCGCAAATTATACTAATGCCACTACACACATATATGTACTTTGTTTGGCATGTATAGCATGCTTTAATGTAACATGTAAGTAAACTGTATATTGAAATTGGATGAGAGCAATTTGCTCAAGGAGAGGGAGAAAAGAGAAAATGATTACATATACATATCCTACAAATATAGCTACTACTACAACAACAACGTTTGCGCTGGTGCTGTTGGTATTGGTGGTATGTATATATTATATAGTATGCTTGTTGTATGTAGTAAAACGACAGGGAAATTGAGAAAGATTTTTTTGGTATGCATGAAGAGCTCTTCAAAAGAGATTGCTCTCTTCTCAATTTGTTGTTTTCAGCTATCACCACTATTATCGTCATCAATGTGCGCTTCTTCATTTTCACCATTGTTGAGATCATTTACTTCAATTACCATCAAATATCACACTTGAGTAGCTCAATTTTCCTGTCTTTTCAAGTGGAGACCTCTCCATCTTACTCCGCCGTTTTTGTTGTTGTCTCCCGAAAATTTACTGCAGACTCTCTCTCTCTCGCTTGGTGAATGGTGTTGGTGCGGAAAGTATCGATAATGAAATACACACTATAGAGTTGAGTGGCATGCATAGCCAAGAGAACTGGTAAGCGGGTATCATTGGAGCTGATATAGAAGAGGGAAATTTAATGAAAATAAAACTTGTCAGCAAAGCAGAAGGTCTATCTGGCGTGACATGACGGTGACAAATCTGGGTATTTCCTTTTCAACGGAATGTGTCACGAATACGATAAGTTTGTCAAAATGACTGCAGTGTGAACTGCAAAATAAATGAACATTGAACTCTGCAGACACAAACTTACCAATTTATTTGCAGAATAAAGTTTATACAAAAATGTTTACGCTATTGCATGTTCGCACTCTGGCTGAGACTGAACCTTATTATGTATTTTTATTAAACCTTTTTTGTGAGTGATCCGTCCGCACCCATGAGCGGCACTGATTCTGTATAAAGTCCTCAGTTGTAAATAATGTTTCGGGTAGCATCAAAATGAATTTGTACGACATGACCTGGGCTTGTCTGTCAACTTGTATGTACAAGAATATTAAATTTCAAAGGGTTTTTCTTCTGACCAATTTGTCTCCTTTAAGGTTTCTGCATACTTTTCTGTCTTGTCACTGCTCTGGAATAATAATAACAGGGATTGCAAGTGCAGTTGAGACATGGGAAGAAACGTATGGCAAAAATTAGCATTTCGTCCGCTGCTGACTATTTCAGAAAAAAACAAAACGACACTGGTGGTGGCATTTTGGTGTTAATGAAAATATTTTATGAAGCTCTCCTTTTCTGTAGAGATGTTCAACTGTGCATCTCAGTGTTGACGTTTTGCTTTATTGTTTTTAGGCTTGACATCTGTGTATTCTGATGTCAGAATAGAGGACAAATTAAAATTTTATAAATTCCCAAAATAAAACAACCATTATGTAGTTAAAAATGAAAAAAATGTGCAATGTAATGACTAGTGACCGTTTATTAATTTTTTAATTTAAATTTAAAACGTACTTGATGCAAGATGGAGTAGCACTGAGTCTTCAATGGAATATTTGATCGAAGAGATGCTAATGCTGTATAATATGAATTGATTATAAATTTTTGTAAGGAATTTCTCATAATTATACGTACGTTGTTATTTCTGTTGCGTAATACTATAAACCGTGTGTGTGTAATTTAGGCATTGAATTATTTTTAGGCATAGTGGCTGAGCACCCTTCTTGTTTAGAGAAACCACACTACCTTTAATACCTATATACTTTCCAATATACTTTTATGATAAATGGCAGACAAGTCGAGAATGCCTTGGAGGCACACAATGCACGGTTCTTACTTCAAATGTTGGGTGCTGCGGGGCTCAACGTAAATTCTCAAAAGATTTTATACTTTTTTTCAAAACTCCAGCAACAGTGAAATCGGTTTTAGTAAGTCGTCTACTGTACGTCTTGCTTGAGGTTTTCAAAATAAAATTTCAATTGACAAAAAAGAAAAGAAACTATAAAAAGCCTCCGTATTTTCCAATATACTTTTATGATAAATGGCAGACAAGTCGAGTATGCCTTGGAGGCACACAATACACGGTTCTTACTTCAAATGTTGGGTGCTACGGGGCTCAACGTAAATTCTCAAAAGATTTTTATACTTTTTTCAAAACTCCAGCAACAGTGAAATCGGTTTTAGTAAGTCTTGCTTAAGGGTTTTGAAAATAAAATTTCAATTGACAAAAAAAGAAAGGAAACTATAAAAAGCCTCTGTAATTTTTACGGGCTATTTGTTAGCTGCAAAATTCTAATGAAGGAATTTCATTATTCCAAGAAAGAGAATGAAGGCTGTTAAATGAGAATTCTCTTTTTGTTCTGGTGAAGATGAGTTTTTACAAGGAACATTTTAGTATGCTGCTGAGGAATGTTTGTATACAGAATTTTGCTGAGTGAGTAGTTGTAGCAGTGCAAAGCTAGACGTAATAAATTAGCTTAGCTTGTTCGGTTGGCTTATTTGACATAAAAAATCTCTCGTCTGCTGCTGGAGTAAGCAGAGAGTGGAATATTTACAAGGGTAGAAAAAATAAATTGTTGGAAAGTATACAGCACCCAGAAAACTTTATTTTACAAACAAAAAAACTATTAACAGAGAAAATGAAGACGATTGTGATTATTACTTTACCAGCATTACTTCAAGCCAGGTTTAAAATTAGAAAGGGAACATGAAGAGATGATTATTTGGGGGTATCTTTCCAACACAACAAAACGAATATATAAATAGGTAGAGTCAAGTCAAGGTCTTAAATTTCCTTTGTTAAATGTTCAAGAAGAAGATGATCCCCTCTTTTTGAAGCTGATAGAGAAAATGAAGATGATTGTGATTATTACTTTACTAGCATTTCTTCAAGCCAGGTTTAAAATTAGAAAGGGAACATGAAGAGATGATTATTTGGTGGTATCTTTCCAACAAAACAAAACAAAACGAATATATAAATAGGTAGAGTCAAGTCAAGGTCTTAAATTTCCTTTGTTAAATGTTCAAGTAGAAGATGATCCCCTCTTTTTGAAGATGAGCTACATAACAAATGCCCATGTTCAAGCGGAGGGAGATGAATACCAAAACTACTGCTATTATATAGAGGGACGAAAATCGTGAAATATTTTGTGCCCATGTAAAAAAATTAAATTTTCTTCCTTTTTCAAACTACCTACCTCTACAAGCACAGTGTAATGTTGAATGGGAATTCAAACAAAAGTAAACGATAAAAAGGCACCCCAGGCTCATCAGCATCATTTTTTCAACAGTATATACTCATCTCTCTCATCATCATCATTACTTGTATGCTTGCCTACGTGTATGTACCTATGTGCATTGTACATATTATCTTATCTTGAAAAAAATGCTCCTCAACTAGGGAAGTTCTCCCTAAAGCTCATTGGCGTGCTCAGGATCCAGTCAAGGTAGACCATTAATGTTCTGGCTGATCCTTGTTCATCGCCGTCCGTTGTTCATGTACAAGTATTTTTTTATAAATGTAATACTGCTGTGCTACATTGAGTGAGCATCCTGAGCATAACTCCAACATGTTTCCACTAGATATCAGTAGTGACTGCTTTGAAAGGATTTCGAGCATGGGAAATAGTGTGATAAAAATAAAACCTTTGGGAGATGCTGAAGCTGTATAATATTAGGGTGTAGAGTAGAGTATTTTTTTTCTAGTATCTATTACACACACAATATGTCCAGAGGTTTTTATTATTACGAAGATATACGCATATATTTAGCCGTTTGCCGACTCAAGCAAAATCTGGTGAATTGCCTTCCACGACAGAGTCGTCATCAGGTCAATTCCTTATATTTTTTCCCCATCTCATCGTCAGTCATATAATTTTATTAAGATTTTTTTCATATAATAAGATTCTATCATCTATGTCCAGAGAGAGATATGTATCATTTCTAAAAACGATTTTGTTCGTATTACAAAGTTTTTTTTGTGAAGCAGTTGTACGTTGTACCAACTGATGCAAAAGTAGTAACTAATCTCATGTTCAATTCTCAGTGGATGTACGGACATGGACATGATTTGAACAAGCAGGCCAAAGTAATAATATTTGAGCAGGAAACTTGATATCAACAAAATCTGATAACCTGTGTACTTTACTCACTACTACCAACTATTAGCAAACTCTCTGCGCAAAATTACCTCCTTACTAAACGAGCAATCATTCTTTCCCACATGTCACGGATATCGTTTTCTCTTTTCATCGCCGCACTTATACTACCAACCAACCATTAGGAAAAAATATACACGAAATAAGGTTTCAATTTTTTTGATAGATTTAATAAAACATCACGAGGCATCATATTATCATCACCATCGTCTCACCACGACCAAGAGCAATTACCAGTTAAAACCACACAGACTCAGGCGGTTTCATCATTATTACATTTCAAGCAATATCATATCAACCATCATCAACCACATCATCTTGCTAAAAAGATATGATGATGAGCAGCAGCGGGCATTTGAGCACATGCGGATGAAATGGAACCGAGAAGATGTCTAGATGTGTCGTCTTATTTTTTTCCTTTTTTCTCCTTTGTCGTGAGTGGTATTTGATTACTTTCTAACCTGATGCCATCATAACATTTTTTGTGATTTGCGCAAAATAACATCACGTTTCATCAAACCTTACATACTACTACTGAACAAGCTGTCTCTTTCAAATAATATCACACACGACTTTTACTCATCTAATTCCGACGGTTTGTATCAAAGTGGCCGCGTTTGTTTGATTAAAGAAGAAAAAGTAACTTTTTCCGAAAAAAATATGGCAATAATTTTTTCCAGGCTTAATATCGAACAAGATGCTGATAGTAATATGTAATACTACTACTACTATATTTATTATGTACATATATGTCGGCGGCTTTTTCTTCTAATTTGAGCTATATTACGATATCAACATTGCTTAATAGCATCATTACTCTTTGCATGCATCAGGGACTATTATTACTTTCCCGATTTTTGATATTTTTTTCTTGGTTATTGAATAAAATATATGAAGGATGACACCACTGGAAAAAACGACTCTTTGCTTTCTGATGGCTTGTGTCAAGTTTTTATTTTGTTTGCTGCTTGTTACTGTTACTATCATGCTGCCTCTGTGGTGGTGTGGATGCTAATAATGATGGTCGACATCAAATAATATTATGATGATGTATGATGGTCGTCGTCACCAGTCCGTGGTAAAAAGAGCAGATGTGAGTGTTTTTATTCGATGAAATCATGTTCACACTTTCACATCCCCTTTATTTCTCTTCATATATTCCTGCTCCTTCTATCTCACCATTCCATTCATTTATCTATCCCATTTTAGATGACTGCATGATTTTTCATCTGCCTACATGTCTACTTTTCATAGAGCAAGTCGCATTTGTGGGTTGAATGGATGAATACATGTGCTGCGTGGATTGTCTTTCTTTCTGCAAAAAATAAGTTTAGATTCTCCCATCCTTTTTTCTAAAAACATTATACTAGAAATACATTAAACATAATAGTACATTGCACAAGTACAGCATATTTTTTTGTCTGCCGGGGAGGATACTATAATAATAAAAGGGAATAGCACTAAAAAACCCTACCGTTATTGAATTAATATAAGCGATGGGAAAAGTAAAAGTGTGCAACATTTGTTTTCTATTGTTATAATAATCCAAACCTTGTTGCAGGACATACACACATTTTTAGTGTCCTTCCTATCCCCGAAAAAAGTAAAGTAGGAACATTCAACAAAAAATGTAATGTTCATTCCCGTTTCTCTCTAGAAAATTGCTCTTCTGTTCGACGGACAATCTTGTTGTCTGTCATATGTATATTTATATATACATACTTACACTACTATATATTGTATATTTTTTCGTTGTTCCCATTTATTACCATCGGTGTCATCCTCACTGCTTGTTACCTTGCTTGAATTTAGTAGTATAATGTGAGCATATTGATTATTATATGAGCAATGATGGGATAAATAGGAGGACACTGAAAACGACATGGAACATGCGTGATGCGTATTCTGAATCAGGGTGGATATTTTTATTGTATTTATTAATCTTGTCAAAAATATTATTCTTTACAGTTTATTACAACGATGAGCAACTCCCTCGAAATAAAACTCATTTGGGAAAGGATGCGCATGTAATCTGTGCATGTGTTTATGTTTAGGGCTGGGTATGCATAAAACGCAGGGTACAAGAACCAGCCGCGCGTGCTGTTCTGTGGGAAAATGAGCATTTATGCCAAATTTATACCAAAAAACACGAGTGATGATAACAGTCACTCTAATCCAGACAACGTATAACTTATTATTAATGCATGTAAAACTGAAATGACTACATTTATTGTCTATTATGTGGACAAGTATATTGTGGAAATTGGGGAAATTATATTTATACTTAATTTAGTGATAAATATAACAGTTTCCGCCCATTATTTTGTATTTTTCAAAACATACATTTACCTAAGAACACAGTCGTTACTCTAAATCACCTTTTTGTCCCGAAAGTAAAAAAAGATCGTGGTAGTAATTCCAGTCGTTGGTTCTACAGTTTACACTAATCTCACTAATATTTTTTTTATTGCTGAGCATACGTCACTAGTCAAAAATATCCATAAACCTAAATTGAATAACGCAAAATTGAAACCCATTTTGGATTAGTTGGCGAAATAACAGAAAGGGGGATAAAATGTCGGAAATTCGTATAATATTCAATGCATGCTGCAGACAACTGACTACAGATTAGCCAACAAGAAATGATAATAAAACAACGATGATGACACTCTCATTAAAATTCGACCACCATAAGATGAAATATTTCTTGGATTGCGTGTTGTGCGTATGATAACGAGCTACCTCTCTTGCAATTGCGTAAGATTCTGGAAATTGTTTGATGATCATGCGTGCGACCATAGTCATGGTTGGAAAAAAGTGTGAATGAGCTAATCCAACATCCAACGAGCGAAAGCAGCCACATTTTATACGAAGATATATGAATATTGAGTAACGTGTGAATTTTTTCCTTCACAGACCGTTTTTTGTATAGCTTTTTCTTTGTGCTGAATAAAAACCTTATAAATAATGTTCATTTCAGCTTTTCGTTGTTGAGTCCGTATCAAATATCTTTGTCACAATAATGCGACCGCAGCAAGCGAATGAGAATAAGTAATGTGAGCCCAGCCCAGTGTATAAATCCTTCGTAAATCCTTTTCCTTTGTGGTCTCTAAAAATCTAAATAATATTTTATCATAAATATCTTCTATCTTGGTCTGTTGAATTAAAAATGCAAAATTATCCAAATTGTATAAACGAAAGCTTTTAATTTTAGATTTAATCATTGTTGTATACAACTGGTGGTATTTAATACAAGTAATACTCACGCTCACTCTCTTAAAATTGATTACAAATTTTGGTCTAACAATTAATTTCTTCACAAACAAAAGTTGATACTATTTTTGCTTGGTCAATAATACATATTTGAAATCATGACGTTCCAATTTCCCTTTTGATGTGTAAAGGTAAATAGATTACACACTGTGAGCATACATCATAATAGGTAGGTAATCATAATAGGTTCATTGTCTACGTCCGTGCGCACACAATGATGTTATTATATGTAGTAGAAAAGGAACACAACAAGGATAAAGACTGCAAAAAATATCAAGAGAAAAATTCAAGAACTTAATAAGATTTTTGACTACGTCATCTTGTACTTAAAATAATAAAGGGTAAGATGGGCAATAAAAATCAACAATTGCTTCAGGGAAATTTTATTTGAAATCATGACGTTCCAATTTCCCTTTTGATGTGTAAAGGTAAATAGATTACACACTGTGCGCAAACATCATAATAGGTAGGTAATCATAATAGGTTCATTGTCTACGTCCGTGCGCACACAATGATGTTATTATAGTAGAAAAAGGAACACAAGAATAAAGACTGCAAAAAATACCAAGAGAAATATTCAAGAACTTAATAAGATTTTTGACTACGTCATCTTGCACTTAAAATAATAAAGGGTAAGATGGGCAATAAAAATCAACAATTGCTTCAGGGAAATTATTTCTTTTCAGCTAGTCTTCAACTTCACTCCAGGAGGAGTGATTTGCATAGGTAAACGTGATATCTTAGAATGTCTCGGGGATGAAAACAAAAGTCTCGAATAATAATGCTATATAAACATACGCACTCCATTGAGTAGATATTATTATATGAACCCATACACTTTTAAGAATATTATCATTATGAAGAAGACTTTTCAGCTCATCGCTCCTTGCTAACTCAACAGACGACTTATTTTTGCGCTTGCTTCTTCCCAGTATCCAAATACCGATAACATGACAAAGCAAAAAAGTTGCAATCTGGCAGCGATCATGGCTGTAGAACAATGTAATGTTCACGTTACGTAAAAAATGAGAAAAGAGTAATGCACAGCAATTTTTTAAACAAGTAAAGCTCTCTCAGCATTTCTGTGAACTCACTCAACAAACGAACGAAAGAATCATGCCAACTCTCTATGTTCGTGTTAAAATAATATTCTTGACTTAACAATTTTTCCCCAACTACCCAACAATATTGTCCTTTGGTATCATCATTATGCTCTTCTCTTTCAGCAAGCAGCAGTGTTAAACCTCAAATACTCATCACATCACACCAAAATCCTCTTTGTC
>JAANSP010000733.1:0-18914 GCA_036850745.1 Homidia socia | reverse complement strand
ATTGGATATGTCAAAATGTCATTGCTGATGTGTGAGATCTGATGGTGTGTTTCGATTGTACGCTTATAGTATGGTAGAAAATACAAGCTAAGAAGCAAAGTAGTAGCATTTGTTATGGAACTGACATTAAAATCAATGAGTTTTAATAATTTATTTAGCTATTTTTCCTCATTTTCATTCATGGAAAATGACAAAAAATAATTAAGTGACTACTGTGAAGATGAAACTTACAAGAGATGCCTTTGAGAATTGAGATAGAAGAGGAGATTGATAATCGATAAAGTTTTTACAAATGCAATCATATATCCTACCGTTTTGTGTGTAATTTTTACTTTTCTTTTTACAATAATTATTTATCAATATTTTTTTGTATTTTCTCAGGTGGTGCTACTACAGGGTCGTTACCTGTCCTACCTTCCGTTGTGTTCCCGAAATGAGCCAGTTTTTGTAGCGGCTTGTACCCCTGTGGCCATGCCCGAGACGAGAGAATGCGTGGTTCAAGGAGCCACCAACGTTTTCACAACCATTCATGCCATGGACATGAAATTTTTAAGCATCGATCGAAAGTAAATCTGCCAAAATTGTCCAATTAATTTAGCTTACCTTGATAGCTTAATCTCATTCGCAGTCAGCATTTTTCCTGCGCGCCGAGGTGAATGAAAACGCATTTATAATGCTGAGTTGAGTAGGTAGGTATGCATTATGCAATGGATATGGAATCAAATCAAGTCAACGCATATGTATACCTATAGGTATGTGCATATATTAGAATTATACCAGCAGCTCAAGACAACTTCTAAAGTGTAATTTTTTCATCTTGTTTGTCGATTATTACTCCTATCTGTCCGTCTGTCTAGAGGAAATGTGTCGGTTCCCATTGAACTTGTAACGTGAGTAAATAAGCAAAAAATAAAGATGATCATAATATGGATGGAGTGAAATATCATACAGAATATATTAGAAAGGCTAGAGATGATATTATGATGATGATGATTATGCACATATCACACACAAAAATGTACATACATGGAAGGATTAAGATAGCATATTGTTGTTTGTTATTATTATGAATGCGGACAGATAGGATGGGAGGAAGACTTCAATAATATTATTATTATTATGTACCAACCAACCAGCCAACCAACAACATAAAAAGTCAAATGGAATTTACATAATCGAAATCTCTCCATCATTTTTAAACACACTTGCAAAGAAGAGAAGAGATGTATACATGTTACTTACTTTTTCAAAACTTTCCTCATCTTTAACTCTATACACAGCCTTTTAAGCATTCTATTATAATCAAACCAGAATCTAATCCTGAATAATGGGACAGCGTCAATTTCAATTTTTCAATTGACAAAAAGTCGTATTTAAATACTGTTTTGTTCGTAAAAAGAGCTCACAATTGCAAGCATTGCATGCAACAACGGCATATATAAAAGTGTACAATTGCCTGTCATGAAAATCCAGCACAGTCTTGCTCATCTCAGTTTCGATAACATCATTGCTTCCGTTTGAGCTTATACTTGTTTATTTTGTTTAAAGGTTGAGCAATTAATACAGGTCAACTTCCAATGCCGGAGAGGCCAATGATAATTTTCAAAAGAGCTGTAAAATTACTTACCAGCAGAATTTACAGAGGAAAACAAATAGAAACACAATCTCCTTTTTTCCTTTTACAATCAGGAAAATGTGAAACAAGTCGGTCATCGTAAAAAATAGTATGGTTTTATTGTATTATGTACTATTTAAATTGAGCTGGTTAAAGAAAAAAAGAGAGACGAATAATGTGATGTAATCAGACGAAATGGTAGGAAGAACCCAGCCATTTGAGACCCTGTAATTATACGAGAAAACTAATAATCTAAGAGGCTGATCACTCGGTACACCTTGATTACATGGGATGTTCTGGGTCGGTCGGTGCATGTTTACCATATATAAAACTGCCAGTTAAAAAAGTGCAGGCAGGTAGAAAAAAGGTTTGATACTCTGATGATGAAAAAGAAGAAGAGAAGAAAATACAACAAGCAAACGACTGCTCTTCATATATTTTACAACAATTTCCTTGTAATTCCATAATCGCAATCTCTCTTCTTGTGAGTTAAGTTTAAGCATTCAATGTATAACGAGTCTTGGTTGCGACTGCCTTCACAAAATACTTTTTTGTACAAAGTTCACTAAATAAATAGTTATAGGCATTATAAGCAGCAACATTGTTTATTTTATTTGAAAACAAACAGAGAAACAGTTTGGTTTAGATTTGAATGCATTTATTTGTGAACTCGTGCCACATTTGACTCTTTTTTTTATTAAGAAGGCACTTTTTACAGCTCCCCCAAAATGAAAAAAAACTCACATATATCTTATCTCTCTCTCTTTAGCTCTAGCTGTCTTATTAGCTAATAAAACTTTTTTTTCTTAAAAGGACGCACTTTTCTTCACAAAATACTTTTTTTGTACAAAGTTCACTAAATAAATAGTTATAGGCATTATAAGCAGCAACATTGTTTATTTTATTTGAAAACAAAAAGAGAAACAGTTCAGTTTAGATATGAATGCATTTATTTGTGAACTCGTGCCACATTTGACTCTTTTTTATAAAGAAGGCACTTTTTACAGCTCCCCCAAAATGAAAAAAAACTCACATATATTATATCTCTCTCTCTTTAGCTTTAGCTGTCTTATTAGCTAATAAAACTTTTTTTTCTTAAAAGCACGCACTTTGTCTCTTTTTTTCTAATTCTCTTGTATACAGAATGTTTTGGATGGGTTAATTTGAATGCAATGCAATGAGTTTACAAAACTCATGGGTGGAACATTGTTACTTTTTTACAAACCTTTTTACAAACTTACAATCGTAAGTTTCTCCTTCCTTGCTCATTTCCCCCTTAGTTTTCATAAAAAGTTTCAACAGCTTTAATGTGAAAGGTAAAAAGGAGAGAAAAGGCAAAAAAACATTTTAAAGAACACCATCACACTAAACCCTAAACGAGGTGTTCACAAATTGGATTTCACTTGAAGAACGGAAAGAGTTAAAATTGAGGAAATGAGAAAAATACCCAAAAACGATAAAGGTAAGGTAAAACAGTATCCCTACATAAAACTCCTGCAGCAGCAATAATAGTCAACAACTTAGACAGACAATATTCAACAAGAAGAACAAGATCAAAAATACAGATAATGTTTGTAGGAGGTGGAAAATGTCCTTATGAGGAAATGAGAAAAAATACCCAAAAACGATAAAGGTAAGGTAAAACAGTATACCTACATGAAACTCCTACAGCAGCAGTAATAGTCAACAACTTAGACAGACAACATTCAACAAGAAGAACAAGATCAAAAATACAGATACTGTTTGTAGGAGGTGGAAAATGTCCTTAAAACAAAATGTTTTACAAGAGCAAACTTGCGTACGGGGAAACTTAAGAAAGAAACACAACTGCAATGCTGCCGCTGACTTGATGCTTAGAATTAGTACTTATTATTACAGCATTTTCACCACTGCTGCTGTTAGTTATCATCACCAAATTAAATGCCGTGCTACAAACGATCACAATCTTTCTAAATGTTGTCGATTCAAAAACCTGGCATTCATCCTCCTAGGTCAACATACAACAATCTGTATCATAGGATATGCATTTAACCGTGGGAAATCGATTAGGAATAATATCATCTTTTTCAAGACTTTTTTTTAAACTTTCATACATTTATTTTGTTGGTTCGTTTGTTTGATGCTATTATGTTGCTGGTACACACACATTGCTGCTGCTTTTAGAGTAGTCTCAAATTTAGTAGCGTTTTTAGGTGATGAAAAGATTTTTATATTTAAAGTGGTAAAGATGTAAACAAAAGATAAGAAAAAAATAACCAAGCTAATTAATCATGAGTTAATTCATCACACATGATGATGTGATATGATACCCTATTGTTCTGTAAAGAAAAAAAACTTGAAAAATGTAATAATATCCTGTGTTAGTAGTAGTGCTCCATTATATTCACTCTACGCCTACATATTATCATCCTCCTGTTGTTTTCTTTCACCACAATAGTATCCAACTTTGCATGCCAAGCATTTTCATTTTACCTTGTGGCGCTACTGGTGCATTGTTTTCATCATCAACAACAACGCATTCCTTCCTTCCGCCGACCATAACAATATATTCACGGCGTCTTGCATTTCTTATCATTATTCTACTACTACTGATATCTTACTGTTCCATTATGATTAGATATTATTATTACTACCCCACTCATCAAAAAGAAGATGAGCTCATTAATTCATTGAAACTAATCATCTCTCCCTTGTTTTCTTTGTGTTATTTTTTTGCAGTGCGGAATACTATTTGGGTTACACACGATCAGAGCTCGGAGGGGTATCGTGGTATCAACTGGTACACTGGAACTACATGAGAGAGGCTCAAAGCAAGCATCGATTAAGTAATTGATTTTTTTTCTTTTTTAAACTAATTGCCAATGTTATAAAAGTTGTAAAGTTGCGGTGTAATTTATGGTGGTGAAAGGCACGACAAATATTTTAATGATTTTATTTGTTCGTTTTTTAAAAATATGCATGGAGTAAATAACGTCGGAGAGAACATTATTGTTTTCTTACATGAGAGAGGCTCAAAGCAAGCATCGATTAAGTAATTGATTTTTTTTCTTTTTTAAACTAATTGCCAATGTTATAAAAGTTGTAAAGCTGTGGTGTAATTTATGGCGGTGAAAGGCACGACAAATATTTTAATGATTTTATTTGTTCGTTTTAAAAAATATGCATGGAGTAAATAACGTTGGAGAGAACATTATTGTTTTCTTTTTGAATACAAGTTAAGTTATTGTAACGGCTAAATGAATACTTCACACATTTCACATTTATTATATCAATGATTACAATCACCACAAGGAGTGGAATAGAGAATAAGGGCACATGGTTTGTTAAAAATATCTTTTAAAATGTAGCGCTTTTCCCTTTTTAATGAGTTCATGACCCGTTCAAATGCTTCACACTAGGATTTGCCTTCCGCACTTAAACATTTTTTTTGAAGGATGAGTTTATCTCACGATTTTTTTCTTGAAACAAAATAGTACATTATGGAAACTTGGATAATGGGACGTTAGCATTTAGTATTGCAGGTTTTATTATTATTATTATTTGTTATTTGTGTCGNTTAGCATTTAGTATTGCAGGTTTTATTATTATTATTTGTTATTTGTGTCGGCCGAAAGCATTCCTATTTTAATGGCTTCATCTGTTGAGAAATCAAAATTTGACAACAAATGATCCATAAAGCACTCAAATTATTTGATAATGCTAGTTTTACTGTTGGTTTTAAAAAGGATTTTATGAATGGAAACGTCAGAGGAGGTAAAATGCGTCGTGCTGACGGAAGATACCACATAAGTACCGTACAATTGATCGTATACATATTTTTGTATTGTTTCCCATGACCCTATAGACAAATATCGGAAAGTTATTATCAAAAAAGATAAAGTTAAATTGTAGAGAGAGAAATAGATCTTTCAGATACCGCTGCTGCCCTCAAAGATGCTTTAAGTTGGACATATACCTAAATACAACAACTATTAAACTTGTATTTATTGTTAAACGCATCATTTTCTATTTGTTGATTTTTATCTAGAAGAAGAAGAAGAAATACCAACTTTCTCAAGATGTTCATATTTGGTCACGACTGAATATTATTATTAAGCATTATATATTGAGGAAATACCCAAAATAATATCATCTTCATGCCTTGTTCCCTTTTTCTAAAAGAGTTATGCTAATCAGGCAATTTTGCCTTTCATTTGAAATCGTTTATGGATGATTTGTCAGTTTAAATAAATACAAAAAAGTCGGGAACGGATAATTCATCTTCATGCCCTGTTCCCTTTTTCTAAAAGAGTTATGCTAATCAGGCAATTTTGCCTTTCATTTGAAATCGTTTATGGATGATTTGTCAGTTTAAATAAATACAAAAAAGTCGGGAATGGATAAGCAGAGGAAATCATTTTTCTGAGGAAATGTAAACTTTGATGGCAAAGTTAAAAACTGCATGTTACCTACCTATGTAAGCAATACTACGATATCGAATGTGTAGAAAGAAAAAAAGTAGTGTAATGATTTTATCGGAGGAGGTGAGTAAAGAAAGAGATATCGCTTGTTTTTAACATAATCACATCATCATCAGTGGAGAATGATGATTGCTTCGGTTTCGGTACCCTTTTAAATCAGAGATTGAAATGTTACTTGATGATTTGAATGAAAAGGCACAAGGTAGATATCAACAGCTCTCTTTAGACTACATGTTTACCTGTTCACAATTAGAATGAAGAGAGTGCTTATCTTCAAATCAAAATTAAAATGATAGCTGAATAATATGAAAGATGCCGTCAGTTTTGATAAAAAAAAGTGTTAAACTTTGTTTGTACACCACCGCATCATCAACAAAATATTTGTCGTTGTCAATTTAAAATGATGATAGTTCGTAAAAGTTTTTTTTAATGTAAAGTTTTCATTTCGGTTGTTATTCTAAAAAAATGATTGTATCTTTAAAAATAATAATTTTAATAACTGTGCAAATAATGTCTGATTTTTTGTTTGCAAAACTCGCAGTCAGTCAATCGGAACAGGAGAAATCGTGCATTCTACTGTTGAGACTACAGACAAGGACTGGAGGTTGGATTTGGGTACACTGCGTTTTGCAGGTGAAAGATGCATCAGACTCTTCATCTTCATCCACTCAACAGCAACAACAGCAACAGTCACAGCAACAACCATCTCAGTCAGTCATTGTGGCTACCAATCAAATTTTGAGGTAAGGGGCTGTGAAAGCGAGTTTTGTTTGTTTTCACACGAACCGTTTCGCTGTGAAGTGAAACATTGACTTTCTTGCTGCATGCATTTATAGCCATATTAAGGTGTGATGATGATCACTTGAAATGCTAAGCACATTAGGGTAATTTTGAAAAAAAATAATAGACAAAGATTCTTGTAGTTTAAACGAAAGTTATTCTTATTTATACAAATAAGTTCCGATAATGATAAATAAACAAAAACAACTTGGGTCGAGGGCTTTTCAAAATCGGAAAACTGTTTTGATATGATGACAGATCACCAACTGTAAAAGACTATTGGGTACTTTTAAAAGTTTCAAACTGCAAATCAAACTAAACGGGCACAATAATGACTTAATAGAAGCAGGATGACTTTCAAGTTTGCATGCGTTTTTTATGAATGCTTACTCACTATTTCTCATTTATAATAACTTGATTATAATTCTTTACAGCGAACGAGAGGCTGCGGTGATGCGAGCAAATTCATGGCTTTATCATTACTACACTGTTCAAACAAAGCTCCAATATGGGCTAGCGTATCCTGAGGCTGTTGCAGCCCAAGGATCTCCAGCAGCAGCAGCGACAGCAGCGGCTCGTCTCGCAGCAGCCGCTTATTTTCCCACACCTCAACTGATGAATTACAGTGGACATCCTCACCATCCCCACCTTCATCATCATCATCACCACCCACACCATACACATCATGCGCAGTTGACCTCAGCAGCAGCAGAAACTGCGGGAGGTTATGCGGCAGCGGCTGCGGCCGCTGCTGCTGCAGCCGCAGCGTCAATGCCACCACCGCTGCATTCTCCAGCTCACAATGGAACCGGCGCTGCTAGCGGAGCTTATGGAGCTGCGGCAGCCACTGCTGCAGCTGCTCATCCAGGTTACCTTCATCCCCATCATCCACCCTCTCACCATCCTCATCATCCTCACCATTCTCCATTTGAAATGTCCAGTGTTGGTGGAGCGGCTGGAAAGGATTCCCCGTTAGACTTTAGCTTGGCTGCATCAGCACTTCCGTTTGATTATCAAATGTCAAGCTCATACGGAGCTGCTGCTGCTTATTGGTCTCATCACCACCACCACCATCATCACTCTTCATCACATGGGTATACTACAGCCACAGCTCCTCCAACAGGATCCGCCGGTTCCGGTGGTACCGTTGGAAGTCAGCGATCAACAGGCTCAGAAGGTTCACCTTCAAACTCATCTACCGTTTCGGCTTCAGCTACATCACCACAGACCTGGTCTCTTCAGCAAAATGCTATTTTAACCAATAACAATAACACGTCTTCATCTGTGCTCCAACACAGTCAGTCATCGGGGAAGGCAAGTACAAGTTCCAACAATACGAGTAGCGCCACAAGCAGTGGTACTGGAGGTGGTGGTTCAGCACGTAAGCGTGCCAAGAAGGATAGCATAATCACACCAGGAACCTCAATAACAGACTCATCTGCTCCACCAGTTGCTTCAAAATCCAACGACAGAGTCTCAAGATCTGCCAACAATTTAAGTAGTGCAAACCCACCATCTGCAAGTAGCGGAGGCAGTGAAAGGGGCGACATAATTGGTTCTGGAGGGGGGACCGGAGCTGAATGCTCAATTGCAACGTTATCAACTCCGTTTCCGTACCACAATCGGTACAGGAACGCTTACAAAATATTTGGATCCTCAACTCTTTCATCGGATGATGATCAAACTCAAGTGAAAGATGAAAATCTGACCATGAGCTGTCCTCTTACTCCATCGCCAGTTTGGGAAGGTCAAACTCATCGAGTTCCTGATTTGCAGTTTTACAACGTTGAGCGTGATGCAAGTGGCCATCACTCTGTGATGACTGGAACTGATCTTATCCACTGCGTTCCTACATATCAGCCCTACTTGGCGTACTGTACAACTACACCAGGAACAGCTTCAGCGGCTGCCTCAATATCAGCTCATCACCATCATCATCATCCCGCTTTTGGGGGAACAGGCACGTCTTCATTAGGACATACAAATGGGGCAACAAATCTTGGTTTTACTATGGGGCTAACAATGGGTCTAACAAGCAATCCCACCACTGGACATCACCATAATATGGAAACTTCACTGTCAGAGTCAGGAAGTCCAAATAAAGAAAACCGGCTACCACCCACACCCGAATCTGATCGCGATGGAGGTATGCAATTTTTTTGACACTTTATGCAAAATATTCACAGTTTAGAATTTTTTGATAAATATATAATCTGTAAGATATTGACAGTAAAAAGGGTACTCAATAATTGCTAGCAATAATCCTCAACTTTATGCTGTACCCAAAATCTTATTTAGGTATAAAGTAATAATCACAAGTTTTAGAAAGGAGATGATGGTTCGCCATCAGTTTTCAGTATGCTCATTTTCATTTCATTTCACCAACGCAGTTTTTTTAAGAGTCTCTGGTCTATTGATGACGATAATCATACATGAGGCAGTGAAGTGGATTGGACTCACGCAGTGCAGTCTTTTCTAACTAGATAACCCAAAGGGCAAGCCGATTGAAATTGAAAATTCATATCGTGCTTAAAAACTTCACCGACGCAGCGATATCTCTCTTGACACTGTTGTGCTGGTTTAACGATATCTTCTTCCCTAGATTGCTTACTTTTTTTCAGAATCATATTACCTACATAATACAACAAGATGCAATAATATCAGTAATAATGAGCAGTGCGTTTATTTCATCATATTATTTACTCTAAAGTTTTTTTAAAAGTCCAAACCAAATCTATTGTGTTAACCAGTTGGGAGAATAAGAAACGAGTAAAATTTAGGCGAGCATAAATGAACTACGTATAAATATGTCCAAAGTAAACTGATTGAGTTTGCAAGGAGGAAAAATGATGATTCAAGTGTACACTTGCACTGCATCTCCTCTTTTTGACTTGAAATAATGGGAATTTTTCATAATATTCTATCTACATAATAAGTAAAATGTCTATACAATTCAATGAATTATTATGATTTCTCGTAATAATATGTACATGGTTCTATGCATGTGAACAAAAGTGCTTTTGTGCCGTTTCATCATCAGCGTCTTTAAAAGTCCAAAATGCAACTTTTACTTGTTTTCTTGCTTCTGCTGCTGGAACAAGTCATGTCATAATAAAAATAATCTTTTGTGGAGATTATTTCTCCTTTCTTTCTTCGGCAGCCAACCATGTAGATACTTTTTTCCTCCCTCCTCATTGTTTGTAAGTGTAAATCACTCATATTTTTATTATATGTGGTGCAATACTGGTTTTAATTTGCTAAAGGAGTGGAAATTAAAAAGAAGAAGAAGGAAAAAACAGGATTTTCAGGTAGAATTTCTTGTTAACAACTGTGGCAGTTGAATTAAACAACATTATATTTAATATTTTACCATATATCCACATGGCATGGGTTTAAGGTAGTGGCGGTGGTAAATTTCATTCAAGAAATTTTACAAATAATTTCTTTTACATGAAGCCCTAAATATTATAATGATGCCGAGATACAGTAAACATGTAAAAAAAGGATTGGATTATCGATTAGACTCTTCTGTTGTTAGTGAAAGGGTTGTTTGTTTTTTACAGAAAGGTTGATTTTTTTCTGCGGAAAGTGTTCTCTCAAGTGAAATCCTGATTGTCTGCCTGTCCATCTTCATTAACTTTTTATTTTAGTAGTTTGAGTCATTCATTCTTTTGAATTAATTCATTTTTGCGGTGGTAAATTTACCTAATAATTAATTGTATCCACCGAGTGTCTGCATACAGCATAAAATCATAAAAATCATAATGAAATCACATATTTTCGAGTGACTACTTGCGCAAATACCAATCAAAAAAACTTTAATTAAATACTGCTGGAAAGCTCTAAAGTTCATTTTAGTAGTTTGAGTCATTCATTCTTTTGAATTAATTCATTTTTGCGGTGGTAAATTTACCTAATAATTAATTGTATCCACCGAGTGTCTGCATACAGCATGAAATCATAAAAATCATAATGAAATCACATATTTTCGAGTGACTACTTGCGCAAATACCAATCAAATAAAAAAACTTTAATTAAATACTGCTGGAAAGCTCTAAAGTTCATTTTGTGCAATATGCTTGAATATTTTACTTTTTTACTGTTTTAAAAATTCTATGATAGAATTTCTGTATATTTATTTTACTAATTAATAATGTTATACAAGATCATCGATCAATAATGTTAACTTGTACATTTCTGTAAGATACCTGAAAATGATGATCCTTCTCTTCATCTACTTTTATATTGGATTTCTTTGTTTAAGCGCATTATACATACGTGTTACTACAAGTACTCATCTTGCGCGTTCAAGAATTACATCTTTGCTGACGCAGAAGGAGTCAGTCGAACCGATTATTATTTATGAGCGCAAAAGGGGGCGATACTCAATTTTTTGTACCGACAGGCGACTGGATTGGGTTGAATAAAAAAATTCAAAGGAGCAGGTGAATGAAGTATGCCTGCATATATGCGTAAAAAGAGTGTGTAAATATATATATCGAGCTAGAAGATAAGTTTTTATAAGGTGTCCACTATTTCTCTGGCTTGGTTAGATGTTGAGCTCTGACTGCTCAAGTATACCCGTTACTTACGATTACGATGCTTGTAGTTTTGGATAGGTAGGAAGGTTGAAGGATAGCTGCTGGCTGCCAAAAGATTCAAGTCTCATCATAACCATTTCATTTCCCACGGTCCACAAGCATCGTTAATCTGCCGCCTTGTTGAGAGGCAAGGCCGAACTGGACTGGAGAAAATGTTAACTGATCATGAGACTTTTGGTGGTGTTCAAGTCTCATCATAACCATTTCATTTCCCACGGTCCACAAGCATCGTTAATCTGCCGCCTTGTTGAGAGGCAAGGCCGAACTGGACTGGAGAAAATGTTAACTGGTCATGAGACTTTTGGTGGTGGTGGTGGTGGTAGGCGAGCAGAGATTCTTTTAAAGGCACTCACCTTTCATCAGACGTATCATTTTTTTCCTGCGTGAAAAAATGCTCTTTACGTTATGAGTTTTTGCGATTTCATTAAATGATCAAAGACAGTATGATTTCTTTTCGTACTTTACCGTCAGATTATTTGTGAATGCTGTGTTGTGTTATTGACGACATTGTTTCAGTGCAGATTGCTATTCTCTGAGTTTTTTTATTTTCACCAAGAATCAGATATTGAAACAAGCTTAGGTTTTATTTATAGAAACAGCAGAAATGTGAGCACAAGATCATTGTTTACTAACGCACAATATTTAGGAAAAAATAAAGAAGAAGGTAATAATTTTTGTTCAAGTACAGCTAACATCCCCACCTCTGTGGCCTTTCAGCTGAAAAAAGAGAAAATAATTTACATTTTTTTCCTAAATCAAACCTTAGAGAGAGTTAATATTTAGGATGAAGATGGAACTAGTTTAGAATATTAGTTTTGGTATGAGTTTCATTGGAAAATGTGGGCATCCAGAAGAAAGAAGGATGGATCATTGTACGCAATAGATGATCAGCAAGACTTGAGGATTGTTTTACGAAAGAGTTAAAATCAGGTTTTAAAACAAGAAAGATTTCAGACGCCAGTATTGCAACTTCAAAGAAATTTTCAAGGGATGTATATAGTTTACATTTATCAAAAGTGCTGCACTCACATGATGTAAAATTGTAAAATTCTTTCCGTCAGCAATGAAAATGCATACCTAATAATATATAGAGTACCTGTTAATAAGAGTCCATTATATAACAATACCCTGATGAATTCTAAAGGGCCAAGATTAATTATCTTTAATATCATCAGTCTCACCCCAAATAAAATCTTTACTTTTCTTGCTCCCTTTCTTGTTTTCTGCTGAGCTGAAAAACATTGACGCAATTGTTGCATCTTTGTTGCTTTTTATTCCAGCAGTTCAATTTCTGAAGAGTTTAAATTCAGTTTTCGTTGGCAGACGGAGTTCATGAAAAAGAAAAAATTGTACGTACAGGTATTTACATCTATGCACTTTTCATTGAGCATCCAAAAGCGTACATGGAGAAAAACTAAAATGTACAATAAATAATCGCTCGATTCCTGCCCAGATTCCAAGCATGACATATTGAATTCTGGTTTGATTCGAGGAAAAACATAAAAACCAAACACAGTAATGCAACTTGGAAATAACATGAAATTTTCCACGAGTCGAAAGTTCTCTTATAGAAAACTGATTTCCATAATTATGCTATTTTTCATTTTACTTTTTTGTAACAGAGCTTCCCATTGCCTTATTTATAACGAAACGTGCTATATGATTAATGAAACGGCACTGTGTAAGCATACTTTAGAAACAATATTAAACCAATGCAGACGAAAAACATAAAAATGCAACGAAGCGTGGTTTTAAATGGTTTAAAATCCAGCATACTGATACTGATTGTGAATTTTGAAATCATTTTGTGGACATAACATGTATCAATAAAATACTTTGTATAAGTACTGTATAATATATTTTTTGCTTTATTTTTTCTTTGCAGAAAATGACTGAAAGTAGACCGATCAAATGGGAAAGTTTATAGGATCACGGAAACGGTTGAATCAAAGGACGACATAGTAGCTTTCCAGGAATAAAGATTTTTTGTTGGCAACATTTACAACGTAAATTTTACACAGAAAATTTGTAGGTAATTGAATATTAGATAGCCTTGCAAAACAAGGAATTGAGTATAAGTCTCGTTACCATAAGGTAAAGGTTACTTTTTGAATATTGTAAAGTGCGTTCAATTAGCTTTAACTTTGATGTCCTTTTAAAGTTGCCGAATTTCGCGTAGTCTGTATAATTTATTGAACTCAAATTCGCATTAAGTATTATATGTATTATTTACCGGTGCAGTCCCGCTTCTATCCATCAACTTGTCATAAAATTAAATGCTTTTAACGACATGCTACTATGTATTGCTTTATTTACAGTTCAATTATAAGTTCAGCAGCTCTTGCAAGCCTATCAAGTTTGAAGTACTGTATTCGTACATACTATAAAAAGTGAAATGATATCTAGGTTTTAATCACTTACAAGATATATAACAAAAAATGGCAAAAAGGATTAGAGTTGCATCAATAGTGCTAAAGGCAAGCTATATGTTAAGGTTAATAAATAAGTAAACAACGGGACAACTATATACTTTTAAATTCAAACTACAAATCAGTCGCGTTTATCTGAAAAAATCATGGCAGCTTTAAATAGTTGCATAAATAGTGCTAAAGGCAAGCTGTATTTTTAAGGTTAATAAATAAGTAAACAACGGGACAACTATATACTTTTAAATTCAAACTACAAATCAGTCGCGTTTCTCTGAAAAAATCATGGCAGCTTTAAATAGCGTTAAAAATCATTAAAACTAAATACGACAATTTTTAGCTCATACATAGTCGCTAGATCATATATTTAATAAAAAATATACTTTTACTTTAATTGCTTGTATAATTAAAACCAATGATTATATGGACATACTGAAATGTTTATAAATAAAATGAGTTTGTAAATTGATTTGACCATATCAAAAGAACTTAGTTTGTATTAGTTTTTAAATAGACCTATATAAATAAAGAACAATAAATAGACAAAATATTATCAAATATTGTGATTTTACCTGATTAGTATTATGCTGTAATAGGCTGATTAGTACTATACACCGGTTTCAAAATCAAAGAGCCCACTGACCAAAGCTGAAGTGCATTATTTAAACAGTAAGTTCACCTGCCAAACAGCTTTATATACGCTATCGTTATAATCCCCCGTATATAAAGCTATGAGCAGTATACATGTGTAAACTTGTAAATGTAAATATCTCGTGTAAATATGAAATTTATGAAATAATAATGTCCAGAAGTGTATAGTTTACAGCAGTAACCATTCTTAAACAAAGTGCTAGAATAATGATAATAATAATAGGCTTCGTCGCGCCAAAAAAGGTGTTAATTATATTATGTAGCTTTGGTGGGAGAGGCAAAGGAAGTTTTAAAAATTACCACTATTTAGACATGTTAAACAGCATAATTTAGTGTTATACAAAACGTAGAAAAGAAAAAAATGAAACAGTTTAGTGCAGCTTACAGTTGAAGTTTAAAAAAGTAGATTGGTATAAGTGAATATTACTATTGTATGGTCAAGTGTTAAGTGCAACTATCATCAAATGTAAATAAAATGTAAGTTTGAGTGTTAGTATTGTGTGTGCAAATGCTGACTATTTTAATCTTAAATTATTCTAAACTTTGAAATAATGTACAACTCATCAGATTGTATTGAGTTTTAAATTTTTGTTGTAAGAATCAAGCATTAAATGCGAAATGGGACAATAATAAAATATAAAATGACAAAATAAATGTAAAATATGTGAAAGAAAAGATTTTTTTGAATATGAAACTTTTTTATTAGAGCAAAAAGACATGATTCATCCATCACATCTAATTCAACCTTTGCATCAATTCATAATTTTTTAAACAATCTGCTGCTTGAAAAAAAACAGTGTCATCAATTCATCATAACTAGAATAAAAGTTGTAAATATACAAAAAACGTTAGCAGGTAGAATTTTTTTTGCTATTGAAACTTAGATTCATCCTTTTCATATCACGAGCTCGCACCAGGAACAAATGTGGCAAACGTGATGTACCCAGTATGTCCGGGTGATTGTGCAGGAGGAATTAAAGTTCTGAATTTGCACTGTTCCTTTTTTATAGATACTTGTCTACCAGAGTTAAAGGAAGCAGCAGACTCTGGCGTCTCATCGGTTGCTGAAGGTGGTGGTTTTGGGGTAAAGTCCAAGGATGTCAGAGTACGATACTGAATTGAATGAGAGCGTTGAAGAACCTCCTGGGTTCTGAGCATCACAAAATCGCCACATCTCTTTAGTGCTTCCACCGTCTTTTGAACTTGTTCGATGCAGGGTGAGAACGTGCACAATTTGCCACCTATAAAAAGCATAAAAGACAAAAAAACAACAAATTTAAGCATTTTAAAAGTATAAAACACATTCTCAAAAAAACAGTCGTTATATTCATGTAACAAGTTCATGTTCAAGTAAAGTAGTGAACGATAATAATTGCTGCTGTTGTACAGTTGTACTACTAGAACAGAACAGCAAAGTGTGCAAATTCATCATTTTTTTACTACATGAACAAAAAAACTGACATAAAACATCAGGAATATGTAAATAAAGTGGCCACAACCTCAACATGACTCCATGAAAACATTTCGTTTTTTGCTGTCAAGTCTCAAGTACATAAGAAGAAGACAGAGGATGCATGCTTGAGACACGTAAGGGGCAAGCATCCAAAAATCAAAATAATATACCTTTCCCTTGCCCTGTGTGCGTTCAGGAGAACTGCATACAAAATGGTAAAAGCATGTGCAGTTGCTCGTAAAAAGAATTATATTTTCAAACTTCATGTTCACATTTACAAGGGATGCGCAACGCCTTGCTGTCTACCTTATAATAAATACCTGTGTTGTTGTAGAAAAAAGATGTGGTGGAGGTGTGTAATTTCTTCCTGTCACAGAAGCACACAAGATGCAAGTTCGTCAAGCTGCAGCAGCAGCTACAACAACAGCAAAAATCGACAACAAATAACTACATAACATGCTCGTGAAGTGAATGATTTTGCACATGATCGTTAAGTGCTTGCTAGCACAAGTTACACATGATCATTATGGTTGTATGGCATTACCGCAATTACTACAACGATACCTGTGGTGATATTATTACATGGGAGCGTTCTAGAGTAGTCGAGAAATAACTGAGATGATGATCATAGTTATCAGTAGAGGAGGAGGCGGAGGGAAGAGGATCTTGCCTCATGATGATCAGCAGGATGCGAAGTTGCATAGATATAACTGAAAGTTATAGGTAAATTTAGCAGAGAGAAATTCGGACCTTTTCGTATGAGTTTGAAAATCGATTTGTACAAAAATAAAGAAAAATTCAACAAAAAGGTTTTTTTTTGAAAAAAGCTAAACAAAACTATTGCAAAATCGATAGATTGCATGGCTTGAAAAGATTTTTTCTTCTTCAAATCATCCGACATCCAAACAATTTTGGAAAATTACAAAATAAAAATAAAATTCGCTGATTTAAACTTAATTTTTGTTGACATTTTTTTCTATTTTGATAGAACTCTGCAAGTAACTACATGCATGAAGTTAACACACACCTTAAAAATCTCAATGTGTATAGCTATATACGACATCAGTCCAGCTTACAAAACCGCTCGTTTTAGTCGGACCAAAAGTCAGTGGTTCAAAGAATTTTATAGCTAAACTCTCAGCAGCGGTGTTGATGATGCCAAAACGTCTTAAAATGATTTAAACTTAATTTTTGTTGACATTTTTTTCTGTTTTAATTGAGCTCTGCAAGTAACTACATACATGAAGTTTACACACACCTTAAAAATCTCAATGTGTATAGCTATATACAACATCAGTCCAGCTTACAAAACCGCTCGTTTTAGTCGGACCAAAAGTCAGTGGTTCAAAGAATTTTATAGCTAAACTCTCAGCAGCGGTGTTGATGATGCCAAAACGTCTTAAAAATCAGAAGTTTTTTGTTTCAAAAGTGTGAAACTTGCAATTTTTATGACAGCAAAAATAATTGCAGACAAGACTGATGAAAAATACAGAAGAATTTTTGGGATGGGATATATGAAAGAAAAAAGGTGTAAATTTTTATGATCATATTATCTCACATTATATCTACTAAATGCTGAAACAAAAGAAAAAAAGAAGTTTTCACAAGCTGAGAGGTGAGATGGACTCAAATTTCAGGATTGAGTAGTTTTTTTTTGAAATAACATCATAATAATAATAGCATTATAGCGCATCATCAAATCATAATACGCTTCATTTTTTAGACACATTATAGAAGAATCAAGTATGCATGTTGGGTAATGTAGACAAGGTCAAATGTTCTTGGTTGATCCTATCAAAGAATTTGCCTACCATTTGTCACTGATCGACTGAAACAATACAAGCTTTTAATGTTTACACCATCATCATCACATCACCATCATATCACATCCGTGTGCGTAAATACGTTTGTTCCTACAGAATATCTTTTTAAACAAGAAAAAAGCAGGTTTCTTCTGTTCAAGAATAGCAGAAACCGGAGGGCCAAGCCAAGCCTCTGGACAAACTTGAAGAGAGAGAGAGACCCTTCTTATTGCGCGTTGTTAATTTTTTTCCTTCTAGTAAAATACTTGGTTAGACTTTATTCTCATCGACAAAGATCACTCTTTTTGAAGTTTTTTTTGCATCATTATGATGAGCTATCATTATTCTTCACTCATCGTTAGTAGTTGTCGTTTTTACGAGTAATATTTATATATATGAAATAATATTTATATTTTTCACTAATAATAATTGTGGGATGAAAAAGAGGGAAAATATATGAAGTATGAAAAGGCGTATCAAAAGTTGGCACGTGCTTAGAATAAGCTTCAGGCATAAAAAGAGACCAAGAAGACCAACTACCTACCTAGTCATATAATAATAATGGGTAGGCCAGAGAGTGTTTACTTGTTTTTGATAATAACAAGAAAATGGACAAGTGAACAACAGCAAAAAAGACAAAACCATCATAATTCGTAACATCATTTAGAAGTAGTAGTAGTGGTAGTATTAAGCAAGCTCATTTTTATTGTACGTTTTATATTTTTTAAACATCAAATTACCAGCGGTTCCTCTAGTAAACAGAGGAAAATGGCATATTTTGAGCATTTACTACGAGAGAAAAAATGCAGTAAGTACTCTAATTGTTTTGCCTACAGGGTTCCTACTCCACTTCACTCACATTATCACTTGCTTTAAGCGAATTTTTACACCTTTCCTCGTTTGTCTCCGAAGAAAGGAGACGACTTGGTTATGCGCTTGGAAATATGCCTGTTTTTTCTATGCAATCAAAATAAGCTACTTTACTTCTCTGATTTTTTTTACTCGGTGAATGCACACAAGCACACATTTAGTTGTATATATATACATCTTTTGTTTTCAGTGTACAAACAGATCAGAGACAGACGTCATCAGGTTTGTACTACTACTACTACTACTACTACTACTA
>JAANSP010000732.1:0-18917 GCA_036850745.1 Homidia socia | reverse complement strand
CCAAAGCTGAGCAAATAGTACATCTTAAAAGTTAAATTCAAACAGTTTTATACACGCCTGTCGTTTTGAAACAACAACGGTAAAGTGGAAAACAGTGCATGTTTGCACCATTTTACTCCTCGTGATATTTCTCGGTGTCACCACCATAACTCCTTGTTCTTCTCAATTCTGACAAGGTTATCAATGTTCTATCCTAAAATGAAAAAGATCATCATGACCATTACCATCGTCTTTGTACTGTACGGTGAAAAGAGATAAAATCTTAGCCAAGTACACTATACATTTATCAAAAAGTGACTCTTCTTCATGCCTAAGAAAAAAAAATGTTTCTCATATGTTCAGCAGCCGTGTGTGTTCACTGCTACTACCTTTATAAACTTTCTTCGAAAAGCAGCCCAAAAATATCCTTTTCCCATGTACAATACGACGACGATGAATGACGATGATCATATACCAAGTACCAACTCGCTAAAAAACAATCTGCTGCTTCCTCAAAGACTTTTGTGGCGGTGAGTGAACTAATACGCAGTAATGGCATTTTCATTTCAAGTGAGAAAGTTTTCTCCCTACCTATATTACTACTACTCCTTGGAAAAAGGCTATTACTCGGAATTTATAATGCCCTGCTGTTGTTATAATGGGCTATTATAATATGAGTTCTAAAGACGTATGGTACAACAGATATATGTCGGTCTGTCGGCAAGTACCATGCACGGAACACATGATGATGGCTCAAAAATGCCACTGACCAAGCCAACTCTCACTACCGCATTGCCAAACAGCACACAACTGTAGGGCAAAGTATAACCGTACATCATACATAAATACATATATTTACTGCAAACTACTTGCTGCTAAAATACTCAAAAAGGCAGTTTTCTCCAAAAAAGATTTTTAAGATACACAGAGGATTACATTTTCTGCTGATTAGAGAAAAAAGAAACCTTGTAAAACATCTTGTATGTGCCAGTCAGTCAGTCAGGCCAGTATCCCAGTATCAATATTTGCCCTTTGCTTTTGCATGCATAATAATAGTTTTATACACAAAGGCATGAAAATGCCTGCCTACTTTTGAGGTTTCTTTTAATGGAAAATCCTAGACAAAAAGAGTTAGTATTGTTGTGTGAGCAAATGTTTGCGTGGGCTTCTTCATTGATGGGCAATACAAAAGTTGATACATCTGTCATGTTTTTTTTGTATGCAAAATTATGAAATGAAAGATGAAACCGTAAAAAGTCAGAGGCAGCTGGGAAAAGAAGGAGTGATTTAAGCTTTTTGTGTCTGTCTTTGTGGTGATAATAATGATATGATGTGATAAATGCCTTTTTATTTCATTTTATTTCATCTACCACACATCCCCAACACGCAAATTTGTTCCCTCTTTGAGAAGACAAAGGAATGGAAGCATATGGTATGGTAGTCATGCTTCCAGATCCAGATGCATCCGTGCCAGCCACCATTTTTAGCGTGACCGAATCCATGCGATGTGATGTATGAATGATCTGAAATATTCTGAAAACCTTTTGATTGATATCGTGTGATTTTCCATGTAATACCTTGATTCTTATCTGAATTCATTTTAAAATCATGCCGTTATCCAGCAAAACGAAACAAAGTGCAAGCTGGTTTAAAACTGATCCAGGAAAAGATTTGGTTGTACAAATGCAAATATTATGAAATTCCAGTGTACTTTTCACTGAACATTTCTCGTCAGTAGTCATTGTTCTTATCGTTTTGAGGGGATGAATCCATGCGATGTGATGTATGAATGATCTGAAATATTCTGAAAACCTTTTGATTGATATCGTGTGATTTTGCGTGTTATACCTTGATTTTTATCATTATGGGATCGAATTCATTTTAAAATCATGTCGGTATCAGCAAAATGAAACAAAGTGCAAGCTGGTTTAAAACTGATCCAGGAAAAGATTTGGTTGTACAAATGCAAATATTATGAAATTCCAGTGTACTTTTCACTGAACGTTTCTCGTCAGTATTCATTGTTCTTATCGTTCATCAAAAACATGCAAAGCAAAAGTAAACATTTCGAAGCGACGAGAAAGCTATGATAATATTCTACTTTTTACGTACTGGCTAAACCGAAAGAGTAGTGCATTGCATGATCGTTACCGGAATGGACTGGATACTCTTTTAAACAACTTATGTAATAATAACAAAGTGCAGGTATCTCTACGTGCGTCAGGTACATTTTTTTCAGAAAGACAATCAAGGTGAGATTGCTTGTTTTGTCCAGTCCACTTCATTTATATACCACATACTTGTTACGAGTTTTATATTTTGGAATAGATTTATAAAAAATCACAGAGACACACATTTCAACACACAACAGATAAACGACATAACTCTTTTGGTTAGGTATTTTATCATTGCTGTTGGGCAATAAGTTTTTATATTTATATAGGCAATGAAGCTTTGATGGAATAACATTTAGGCATTAAGAGGTCCATTATTATAGCTTTAATGATACATAATCATAAATATGTCTAGGTGCTAACTACCTATTATGCATAAATACGGCTTATATCAGCTTTTTTATCCAGCAGTCGACTTGACTGAGCGGGCAACTTTTTTGTCTGCCTAATCACTTGCGCAATAAACTTTCGACGTATTTAAACTTTTACTACTTTAAAATACAAGCATGTACGAATTCATCGTAAGCACCAATGAAAAATCTATCAAACAGCAACTAAGCCAATGGAAATGTTAGTAAAAATCTATAAGCCTTTTTACATATACTACACAGCAGTTTCCAATATGCACCTTTTTACGTTCCATAATAAAGTGGTGATGATAATTAACAACGTTGTTGTAGTTTTGGTGTATGGTATAGCATAATAATGTCGCGAAAAGGAGTTTGAACTGCTGCGCACTCATGAAGCAGCAATCGGTTGGCTGGTAAGATAAGTATGTTGTTTTGAATACGAGTAATACGACGTAGTAATTTATTTAGGCAATTATTATGATAAACTATGAACTACACCTCTGGACAATCTAGGTATATCTCCATGATTTAGTGCACATGTGCCATATTATTATCCTATCAACTTTGCAAAAATGATAACTAGAGAATGAATGATGTTATTGGCACTGGACAGTAGTAGTCGTTGATGGAAGGTGTGTGCCGTGTGGTGTGAATTTATTGAGAATTGACGCGAAAAAATGCTTACTAGTTGATACTGATACAATTTTTTTATAAATTATTCCGGGCTGAATGGAAAATCATGGCATAGAGCAGCATTAAGCTTATTTAATATTTCGTGGGGTACGCATTGGTTGGCTCAGAGCTAATAATCTAATGACTTATGAATGCTTTTATAAAGTATCGTTATCATAGTGGAGCGACGACGTGTGAAAAAGGTCCTTGTGGTCGTAAATCAAGGTTAATCACGTAGTTCGCATGCAACATGCCAGTAATCAATCACTGTTAATGGCTGAGTCTATACAGTGGCAGGACATGGTTATCATTTGTACGAAAAGAAAAGAATTCATTATATTCTTTACAAAAAAATGTCCAACAAAGTTACAACATATTATCCGTATATAATAGGTACTTTTATGTGTTTTATGGGGGGTTTTCTTAATAGACATAGGCGTCGATTGAAACTTGAGAAAAACGAGAGCAAGACAGTCATTTATTACGTAAGTAATAAGCACGGGCGGATATTAAAAACTGGATGCAAAATGATTACCGTCATAATTTATTTGGGCGGATATTATAAACTGGATGCAAAATGATTACCGTCTCAATGTATTTTTATTAAAGTAATTGGAAACTTAATACCGTGCAGTGGGTACAGACTACAGACATAGGCAATGAGTTTTTCCCATGATCTCATATGTATAATACACGTATGCATAAAGGTTGTGTGGTTTAACTTTCATGGTAAATTATTAACAATTTCACACATATTTGTAAAAAAATATTACTGTGGAGTGACGTCAGTGCAGTGTGCACTATCATTTCCATGAATGAATGAGTCTGCTCGTTTTGCCCAGCTGCCATCATCATCAGTCTAAAAAAATCTAAAACAGCAGCAGCATGCAGTCAAAAGTGCTAAGCTAACGTTATTAGAATTTCATGATGAGTCAGTCGTCATTGTCTGCATTAAGGCTAAATATCCAGCAGTGATAATATACATTGTAATTGTCGTCATTACAGCTTAGCTTTCTGAAACATTTATGTCCAATATTCATTTTTGTGACTGCGTTCTCTAATGATTCCAGATTTTTATTGGCATTTGTCATTAGAGATTTTTATATGCTTATCTCATCATTTCGTCACATTTGTTCTAAGATTACCCATTATAATGCTTTTTATGTTTATGTAATCCGCTGAATTAGCATACTCATTCTCTAAAAGTAAGCACATTCTTCACAGTTGACAGATTCCATTCTCGTAAAAACAAATGTAATATCCTGTCTGTAATGCTGATGACCTGAAGATATAATGACGACGGCAGATGCAGATGGCTTTTAAGATGGCTTTTCTTCACCAATAAATTCTTAGTGTTTGATTTAGGATTAGACTCAAAGTTTATGGTGAGCAAGAGCAAGACAAGCTTATACTTACAATCAGTTTAAAGCTTTCCAATTCCAAGTTCCAAGGTTTTAAATTTAACTTAACCGGCCAGGCGAATATTTTAAGCTAAGGCACGTTGTACCTATTTATTATATAACTGTACATTATTAATTATATTATTAATAATATACAGGTTAACCCACCATTATATGCCGAGGTTATAGTACATGCAACAATAAGCAGCTATTGTTCTTTTTTATCCACAGCGCATCATTTTCAGTAGCAAGGTTTCTTTGGAACATGGAATAATACTGCATGGCAAATTACCTCTGTAATCCAATATTGCAATTATATGCGTCAGTTGGCACGTTGTACCTATTTATTATATAACTGTATATTATGCCGAGGTTACATGCAACAATAAGCAACTATTGTTCTTTTTATCCTCAGCACATCATTTTCAGTAGCAAGGTTTCTTTGGAACATGGAATAATACTGCATGGCAAATTACATCTGTAATCCAATATTGCAATTAATATGCGTCAGTAATGTAGCAATGATAAGTGTGTGCCAGTATCGACTGTCGAGTGAGCTATACGATATTATGTATAAAACTTCATTAAAAAAACTTATTTGGTGTAAACTGGTTATAAACTTTAGCTAGCACCACCACACAAAATATCATTATACCGATCAATGCATACCTATATGCATGTACACCCATGCCTCTCTTTCTTTAGTCTTCACACTATTACCTACCTATATGCATTAATTACTTACTTAAACAGTCTTTTCTTTGATTTGATAATTGCACACGCTTAAAGAGACGACAGGTTTTTTCATACGTTTTTTGAAATTTGACACACAATGGCTGAGGTTTTATGGTATGAGGAGGTACATGAACCCATTGAACTCATGGTCTAGCCACAATGTCGTGTTTTTTGAAATATTGGAAATTAAAAGCCTCATTCCTAGAAAATTATGCGACGCGGAGCGAGACTACCGAATGCTAATAGCATCCTTTTCCTTTATGCTATTGCTAACATGTTTTTGTGATTTTTCATGGTTTAGAAAACTTTGGAACATAAAATAACTTAACTCAATGCGTGAATGCTAGGAACCCATCATGATGTATAAAAAAGCTTAGTTAACCTGATGAAAAAATTGCAGTACAAATTAATTAATATCTTTAACCTCTGGCTCCAGCCTGTCTGTAGGTTAGCACGATGACAAGATGACGCGACAACCACAGTACAAAATGCAAGGTTATAGTTATAATTGATTATTATTAAATTTCCAACCTGCCAGTGCAATAGCTCATGGTTTTACCTTGATTTTAATTATTAGTAAAAAAGCAATAAAAGATGAAAACTTACCCAGTCAATGTTGATGCTAGAGCTTTATCCACCTCTACAACAAAGCCATTGTTGACTAAAGTACTTGTATATAACCTACCAGTGCAATAGCTCATGGTTTCACCTTGATTTTAATTATTAGTAAAAAAGCAATAAAAGATGAAAACTTACCCAGTCAATGTTGATGCTAGAGGTCCATCCACCTCTACAACAAAGCCATTGTTGACTCAAGTACTTGTATAGTTTTTTACACCGGGGATGTCGAAAGGTGTGTGATGAGGTGAAGTGAAGACAATAAGATGTCTTTTAAAAAAGAAATTATTTTAAGGTCACAGAAACATTTTGTAAAAAAATTTTTGTAGTCAGACTTGATACTCAACTTTAATGAGTAAAAAAACCTGTGCAATGCAACAATGCAATTTGCAAAAAAAGTAATGATGCTTAAGTTTGAACTACACTGTGATTGCTGTAAAAGCAAAGTCTGAAATGGCCCGTCCTAACGGACCGGTGGACAACCGGCAAATGTCATGAGTTTGATTCATAACTCTGCTCTTATAATAAAGTCTCCTTGTTCTTGCTTCTAAAAACGCTATGCTACTCTAGCATTATTATAGCCATGCTGCATGCATATGGCTTTGTTCACCAAATATCATATTCATGGTAATGGCCATGATGATTCATAAAAGTGGGTACACAGAGCTACCACCTGCTCTGCACTACTACTAACAAGCTTACCAGACATTGATTTGCTGTTATAAAATAATGATAATAGGCAATGATAATGCTATGCTTCTATTGTGGTTTTTATAAGGAGAGCCCTGTAAACTCTTACAATGTTTAATTGCTGCTGTGTGTGTGTTTTATAGTAGAAATACTGGTTAAGAGCAATATTCAAAAACAAATGCATGAAATCCATCAAACTCTAATGCTTTTATACATAAAGGGTTTTTCATTAGCTCATTAAATATATAACTGCAGCAATAGAAGCAACAAAAAAGTCAAAACTTTTTTGACTGGGGTGAAATGAGAACTTTTATTATAAAAGTTGTTCTTGTTGAGTTGTCTCCACCAATTCTCATTCCAGTTTTATATAGCTCATCAATCACTTATCTGTCTTGCTGATTGTTTTGTGGACTTTTCAACTACATGGTTTTAAATAAATAAAATACAAAATATAGATAGAAAAATGTGACAAAATAAAGCAAATAAGATGATGATGATAAACAGGGGAGAATGTTCTCACGAGGAAATGTCACTAGTCAGATTGAATGGAACCAATGCTTATCTTAGTATTGATTCAATATTCAGTATATATCTTTTCCCTAACTAAGAGAGTTAAAACAATACCTACTTACTTTCCATCAAAATGTTAGTAGTGGTCAAGTAGAGCTGACGCCAGTAGTGCTGATGTTAAGTAAGCTGAATAGTAAAGGTAGATATTATCTGGCTAATAAAACAAAACAAATGATAAAGCAGGACGGATGTTTAATTTCCGCAGTTTTAAACAAACAAGTAGTGTTATCTGCTGCTATTTAACTATAAATACTTTGATGATTGACAAATTATCACTTTAAAATCTATTGTCCAACTGAAAACTTGATGTTTAATTGCGCAGTGATTCTATAAAAAGAACGAAAAAGTTCAAAGGTTGAATGGAAATAAGCGGCTGACAACTCGACAAATTCTATATAATAATTTGTGATAAAAAAATACCAGATTCCAAGAAATTTTATGTCTACTTTGTTTTGACTATAATAGTTCTCTATAATTACTATGTATAAGAAAGACCGACACGAGGCTGTTTTACTCCCAGAGAGATTGACGAAATGACAAGACAAGCACGTCTCTAAATCTTCAGACTGTGGGGTACATTGATACTGCACAGGTTTAAGTTTCGTGTTATTTATTAGCCCTACTACAAAACAATTAAAAAATAATTTCTTTTTCAGAGTATCTGGTCATCGTCATTGACATACATACTAAACATTCGTAGCTCTTGAAAATTATTTGTAGGCTCTTTTGTACTCGCTTAAATAACCCTTGGGTGGTGGCTGGATTTTATTAGAGGCATATTAGGTATTTGGGTTTTGTCTGAAGTTTCCATGAAATGAAAGACACGGCATTTTACAAAAGATGCTTACTCCTTACTATTCAAACAAACTCAATTAATAAATGATGAGCAACAAGTACTTGTGTGAGTCGTGATGATGACGTTGATGGATGGAGGCAAGATTGTCAAAAACTGAAGGGCAACTTTGCAGAGCAGAGATATGACCCGTCAATCAAAAAGCAAATTTTCTTAAGAAGATCAATCTAATTCTTAGGCAGCATAAGCCCAAATAGACTTCATTCGTAAAGCAAATATATTATTATTCTGATTTGGAGCAGGTTCTTATTGATTTTTATTTTATTATTTAAGGTTTTTGTTTCTTATCCTTGCCTAAAGAAAACAACCGGTTTATGATTAAGTGTTTAGACTTCTTTAATTTACTTGTTTATTTCCTCACAAAAAATTCAAATTAACTCACTATAATCGGATTTAAAGGACGAGAATTACAACCAGTAACCAGCATGTTATGAAACCTATGAAAATTACTATCAAAACCGGACCATTTTGAAGGATTTTTTTTCAAAGAGTAAGGATATTCATGTTTTAAATCAGGATACCGGACTGTCGTCAGTAAAAAACTGATAAATATGAAGTGAATTTGAAGCTGTAGAACTGGCATCAAAAGATTATTTTACTGGAAAATGGAAACTATCAAAATGTACTAGCCATAACCATAAGCCTTTTAACAAGCGGGCAATTCGAGAAACGATAAGAACATGGTGAAAAATAATTTTTATGGTTCATTTTTGTCATGTAAAATTTGTCAGTAAAGGAAAAACCTTAACGATTTTGTTATAACAGAGAGACTTAAATATGTACTTTAATAGAGATCACGCCGATCATGCGTGATACCACTATCATTGTGTTCGTTCAAAATCAAGTTGCATTGTTCTTTTTTTCAAATCAGTGCATCGCATTTACAAGAATTAATCAAAAACCTGATTTGATAAAGTGATTCTCTTGCTCATTCCATTGCAAAAATATGAATATGCTGCTGCCGCTGAAGTATAATGAAAGAAAGGAGCTTTGTTGCTAAAAATACAACCATAAAATAATATTTACCATCCACTTCACTAAATTCCGTCATGTTAACTGGCACCACCGTGAATCATTAACAATAATTTTTGCTTTGTAAATGAAAAGCGCAATGCTCATTGAAATATTATTTTTGTAATCGTAATCAATCATGAATACAAAATATGAGTTCAACATCCACCACAATTCCAACTTTGACCAAGATTAAAATTCCAACTCGTAACTTGGTTGGGTTTCAAAAATAAATGCTTATTCTACCATTTACGAAATATTCGCATAAGAATTAAAATGCTACCTATATACCTACTTAAATAAGGAACTAGTATTTAGTTCTGCCATCGTAGTTTTCTTTGGAATGAAATTGTGCGGCAAATTATGATGTGATGATAATGCTTTGCCATCGATTATAGCAGTGATGATAAGTTAATGATCAGAAATGACAACAGGCAAAAATTTGTCATAAAAATCATTTATTGTGTTATATAACACACTGGATTATGCATAATAATTCATGAATCATAATAATTGCAGTTAAAAATAAAATAGTTAGGCAAAGTCATATTAATCGTAGACGATAAAAACAAAAGAAAAAAGACACAGCACAACAAGCATGAATTATTGCTTTTCAATTAGATTCATAACATATAATGTTGTTGTACATACGGCATGCTGAGCTCATCGATTATGATTATGTAACAATAATTACTATTTTGTCTCCTATTTTTTTTAGAAAAAGTCTAGCGCTGCTGCTCTTCGTACAGGAGTTGATTTTGGTGTGGTGACAGGAGATTTCAGTAAGCCGAAACCAGGTTGCTTATGCTTATCAAATGGAATCGCTGGACTACGCGCAATAGATACAGGATAATCGGCGTGTTCTGAAATGATTGTAAATGAAGAATTAAAAGACTTAATAGTTTTCAACAAATATTTTAAGTGCAGAATAATACTGAGAATTAGTAAGACATACTATATACCATGTTCTTTATTTCGGGCCAGCACAAAACTAACTCGCTTGCTGGCTGACGTGTTCAAGGGGCTGGAGATATTGGTTGTTGGAGTCCTCAGTTCAGACAAACGGCGAACTTTTCCTTTGAGTGGAGTACTTGAACCTACGGGTGCACTTCCTAAGGAAGCTCTTTTGCCTAATTTAGGCCGTTTGACCAGTATCACTTCCGCTTTATCCTTTTTAGTACCTTTTTGTCCGTCATTGCTGAGTTTTTCTACTTTTCCACTAGTTTTTGCATCACTTTTAGAGACATTGTTGGACTGGTCATTATCAGCTTCAACTTCCACTACGGTCTTCCATTTACGCTTGCGTCCAGCTTTGTCGCCTTTCTTCTTGGGTTTTTCTTCTGCTTTTTCTTCGGGAACTATATCGTCCTGTTCCTCTGGATTTTCTGCGTCCTCGTCTGTCTTCTGCTCTCCTTCTTCCAGCTCATCTTCCAGGTAGCTCATGTAGTTATCACACGCGTGGTCTAGTAAATCCTCATCCTGAATATATTGTGAGTTGTCTTCGCTCCCAACACTATCAGTGCTTAATCTTTTCTTTGCATCCCGCCTTCGTTCTTTCTTTGTCTTTCTTCTTTTTCCACTCATTTCTGCCATTTCCATTTCCAACAGTTCTCTTGCAGCCTTTTTAATTTGCTTTCGGGGTATGGCATGCTTATCATCAGTGTCTTCAGGTAAGGCTAACGGGTATTTTCCTTCTGTCAGCTCCTTAAATCTAATTGAAATTGCAAATCAAATCGTTATTACACAAATCATTATAAAAGCTGTCACTGTCACTACAATAAGATAAAATCATTAATGGTTTTGGATACAACGCAACGTACTGTGAAGCTAAGCTGTACAAAATCCTTCTATTTTTCAACTTTATTTCCTTTTGTCCACCAAACTCGATTAGTTTCTCATATAATTTTGTATAGTCTACGTCAAGTTGGGGTAAAATTACGTCTTGCCCTGCCCGAGGGTCCAAGATGCCATTACTCTCGATATCGTTTTCAGCCGCATCTTCCAGAAACTGATCCTCCTCGCCCAGCTCTTCTTCCTCTGCTTCACCAATTTCTTCAGAGTCTTCTTCCTCCTGTTCAAAATATATTTTCAAAAAACATTGCCTAAAAGCTTTTTAACAAAATTTGATAATGCCAATGGCTGTTGGTTATCCTATTTTACATTTGCGCCTCCAAATGCCATTTCTTCCTGATAATCCATCCCTACGTCACTTTGTCGCATCAGATGATTGAAAATTCGTTCACGAATTTCGTCCAAGAGTCTATCATCGCTGCTGTGGCCGAGCTCATTCATAAATACCGCTAAAATTTTCAACATCTTTTGAAACTTTAAGGAAGAACCTCCAACTTTAGCCAACTCTTCCATGAATACATCCGTGAAATGAATTTGGAGTCCCAAAGGGGCAAGTGTGACGGGCGTAGCAGGCTGATTTCTTTTTCGCTTTTGTTGCGGGATAACGGTTGAAAATGTATGTGGCAATTATTTTAGTGAATCCTTCCAAAATTTCGTTTTGCCATTTCTTGTCCGAGATAACGATCAGTGTTTTTCTTAAAAATCTCCTAAACATCTGCAAAATACGTAGATATACAAATTAAATCAAAATAACATACATACATACATACACCTTTCTTTAGTGTCTTTCTTTCTACAATCTACATACCATCATAAACTTGTCCATTCTGAGTCGATCAATCCAATTCCATTCCCGAGCCATTGTTCTGACAAACCATTCCACAAAGAGGAGAAATGGAGCAGTCTTTGAGGCAAAAATATTTTGCAAGTCTGAAACCGATTCTGCAAGTTGTTCCTGAGGAAGGGGCTTGTCAGCCATCCACATGCAATAAAAGAGTGCTTTCCAAACGCGAATAAAGTTTGCTTCAATCATCATCCTGGAATCTGAAAATAAATAAAACATTTAAATAAATAAATCTTACACCAACAACCAACTATACCTGCGACAAGACACATGATCATCTCATCATCATCATCATCATAAAATTATAATCAACAAAAACTCCTTTTACCTGGGGAATCTGGAACTTTTTGTGATAAAACATTCAGCCATTTCCTCAACTTTCTGAGGGTCTTCTTCCTAACCACCGGGTCGTTTCCAGCCAAACGTCTAACCATAATCAGCTCCGCGGCGCTCATGCCCTCTAAACAGTCAACGGTTAAGGAGGGAGAAGCTACCTTCTTGGGCGAAACGCCATTTGCAGCTGGAGACATTACTGCCACACTATTATTAACTTTTTTACTGTTGTTTTGAACACTGACACTGTTTCCCAGACTTTTCCTTTTCACCTTTTTAGGACGGTTATCCACACTGCTTATTTCTTCCATTGTTATTCAAGCAAGACAACAATTAATTACACAGAAATTTTTAATTTTTATCAGTTATGCCGTTATTGTAATTCCCAACCACTAATAGACTTGAAAAATGTATTTTCAACAGACGCAGTGATAAAATAGCACCAAATTAACCGAGATAAGGTGTGGTAATGATAATTTATGTATTGAAACTGCATTAACAAGTTAATAACAACAAATTAACAACAATTTAATTATTGATAAGCTGAGGTAAATGCGCTACGAGGTTGCTCCTCGAAAAGGGAATGAGATTTTCTTGCTGCATCTAGTAGGGTGACTTTAAAATGCCACATGCTAGGTTCATGCACTTTTTGTTTCCATTTTTTGTAAAAATTTACTTTGCGCCAACCAAGCAAACCAACAAACACTAAACATAGGCGACAAGCACGCGTATTGAGCTTTGAACTGAGTGTCTCAACATACCCCTTATCTTAAATCTTGACAAAGCACTATGTTCGCTGTTCGCTGGATTCTGGATGCATTGATTCTAATAATTTCAAGAAAATTATAATGGAAGTGGAGATTTTTAACATCTACATAATTTATTATAATTTATTAAAATTTCAATATTTTATATAGTTTTGATAATTAAATGACACATTCAACCTTTAACGCGCTTTTATGCTACTGTGTACTTGCAATGTCAAATCCAGGGGAAAATGTGAACGAGTCAATTTGCTTTTCGTTACTGAATACAGCACCGTCAATTCTCGACATGGGACTTCCAGTATATCGCAACCATTGTTTCCTTTAAAATGAAACAATTAACTAATTCACTCGAGTTGCATAATAAAGAATAAAAATTTATTCAATGACTCTTCACCTACATTTGATCAATAGCCTGACGAGAACCTTCCATGCTTCCAGTAACCGTTCCAGCACTGGTATTTCGGCAAAATCCACGCAAGCCCAACTTGTTTGCTTCCTTTTGAGTGTACTGCAATCAATTAAAGAGTACGAATTGAGATACAACTGCATAATATATTTTTTGATTGGAACTTTTGGAAGCGACACAAAGATACTTAATTAGATGAACGAATGGGGAGAATTGAGATGAAAATATTTTTTTTAGCTTTTTTCATACCTTTCGGAAGAATACGCCTGATAAAAATAAATTTAAACAATAATACAGTTGTTAACATGAATATAATGCCAATACCAGATTGGAATTTATGATTATATTTTTATGGAGAAATTTTCTCACCTTGCACAATCCCATCCACCTCAAAATCCACATGCATTAGAGAATTTGTTGCTTGTCCCATTCTCTTTCCTTCTTCAGATTCAGACTCAAATGGAATAGGACATTCAGTTGACTCACGTCCCCGTCCTGTTATTCAATTAGGTAAAAGTTAACTGATTATGCACAGATATAAAAATGCTACATTGACCATAAGCTTGGTCAGTACTAGTGATTGAATGGTAATTTTTTTTGGAAAAGTATGAAGTTTGCCTTCGATTAAGTGTCCTTCTTGTCCTGGTAGTGCCTGCACCTGCTGAATATTCCCTGTTCCAACAGCACTAACCGTTACAAGTTCCAACGAAACAGAGAACCAGAGGAGAAATAAGAAAGGTATGCAGGGTTTGACGTCTACCACAAACTTTCTCGCATCATAACAATGAGTCTCCTCAGATATAGAGAAAGTAGACATGGATAAGGATAAATAGTGACTTTCATCATTTGATATTTGCCAAATGCCACATTTTTACGACCACTGGTGTTTTGGAAATTATTAGGAAAGAATCCTGTGCCAAGCTAGTGGCTAGACGGGACGGGACATACGGGAGAAGTGAAAGTGCTGGCATCCAAATCATATGGTTTCGCCTTGTTTTGCAGAAGCAAAGTAGTAGTACTACCGGTTTCTTTCTCATTCTTTCTGAATCTGAGCTGATAGAGCGTAGTTCTTGTGGGAGTTTGTTTGAAGAATTGACAATTTTTTTTATCAGTATCTGTGATTTTCACTGACAAGTAAAGTGGTAATAGTAAAAATAAGAATTGATTGCTGATTTGATTTATTGGAGAAAAAAGAGAATAGGCGTGTTTTACGTTTAGCCTGAGCTGTGGTGTTGTCCATCCATAAATGGGTAAGTATGTAGTTTTAGTTTAGTTTCTATAATATCTTATGGCTACTAACGAGTGTCTAAATAAATAGCCATACCTCAGTCTCCTCAATAATCACGTGACATTATTTAGGAGCATTTGTCAGCAAAACAGTATAACTATATATCGTGTCATTAGTCTTTGTCCTTTGTTACTGTTATTATGGGTTATCTCTTCTATTCTTCTTGGAATTCATGTAAATACACTGACTGAGAAAAAACAGTATTTTTTATTGATTTTCACATTTAATAGAATTGTCAGAAGACAATGAATAAGTAAAAGCTCTCAAATCCATGGGCCGAAGACCGTGTTGGGTCTCAATCATCAATAAAAAGATAAGCTCTGATAATGTTGCAGGACTTAAGGGTACTTGAGAAATCTAATGCATGCATGAGAGTTCATCTTAAAAAATAATCAACTGTGTAGATAAACAAGATATTTGATAAAACATACTACTATCTATACGCTTATCCAAAATACGTGGTAAGAGGCGGTGCTAGGTGCTACCATCAATGAAAGGACTTGTTTTAATGTGTTGATCATCGTTGTTTTTAAGTTTTATTAATGGTTTCTCGTTTCTCTTTTCCATTTCATTAGTCAGACTGAGTCTTCGTTCCGTGTCAATTTGCCGGTTCAGTTTACCACTGTCATCATCAGAGCGGAGGGCGTTAATTTCTGTTGTGCCACCCTTGCCAGTTAAGCGTCCCATTTCTTTTCCAAGAGCTGCTGTTTGTACTTCGCCTTCATTGAAAAGTAGTCCGTTTCTCTGTGTCTTTGAATCCTCTAAAGCTTTCAGTCAGTTTTCGGTAAAGGACAAAACATTAATTCGTTTTGATTTTACTAAATTTGCATGAATGTTTGCAATAGTTTTGCTTATTTTTTAAAATAAATTTTACAAGCGTACATACAGCACAGCCATGCCGGCTCCAGTTGCGAAAAATGGAACTGCCTACCGAGTTTCAGAGACTGCCGCAAACTGTCATTCCCTCCAACTATGACCTTACTTTTGAGCCTGATTGGACAGACCATTCCTTCGTAGCTACTGCCCTGATTGATGTTCAGGTGAAGGAACCTACTGAAGTGCTTTTTTTGAATGCTAGCAAGTTAACGATAAATGGTCCCATTACGTACACTCCAGTGGGATCCGCTGCCACATCAGAACAGGATGCGGAAATTTATCTGTTGGACGTAGAACAGGAAACATTAAAAATCAACTTTCCCAATGCTTTAGCACCAGGTTTAGGCCGTCTCAAAATTACGTATTCAGGCCAAGTTGCTGACAATCTTAGGGGCTTTTTCCGCTCCAAGTATCAAGGACCTGGTGGCGAAGAACGGTTCAACTATTTGACCAAATTTGAACCTACTTATGCACGGTATTAAATAACAAAAGGTTCATTTTACTAGTTCATATAATAAAAGAAAAAAGAGAATAACAATATTTTGTTGCAATTTCAAATTTTCTAGTTGCTGTTATCCATCCTGGGATGAGTACGTTTTCATTTTACTTATGTCTTTTTCATGAAAATCCATGCACTTTTGTACTAATGCTTGATTCTGAAATACTAACTTTGCTATTTTTTCCTACAGGCCAAATTTCAAAACAACATACGATATAACTCTCATTGTGCCGAAGCATTTGACCGCTCTCTCGAACATGGTTAGCCATTATCCTTTATTTTATTTGTGCGTGCTTTGGAAATAATTCATCGCAAATAATTGAACATGTTAAAATAACGTTTTTAATTTTTCGTTGCACAGCCTGTAAAAGAAGATATTCCACATCCGACAAATGCGGACAAAAAGATTGTCAAGTTCGAGAGAAGCGTCAAAATGTCCACGTACGTGATGGCATTCGCGATTGGAGAATTTGATTACGTTGAGAAGAGGACGTTGGATGGAATACTGTGCCGGGTGTACACCCCTGTAGGACGAAAGGAACGTGGGAATTTTGCACTAGAGACGGTGGTGAAGGCACTAGAGTACTATCAAAAATTATTTTGGAATACCATACCCCCTACCAAAAATGGATTTGCTTGCGGTTGCAGAGTTTGGAAGCGGGGCGATGGAGAACTTTGGTTTAGTTGTTTTCATCGAGCAGCGGTTGCTTCTTGATGAAAAATTAAGCTCTTCCTTGGCAAAGCAACACGTCTCTCTGGTTGTAAGTTAATGTAGTGGATATTTAGTTTATTTGAAGTAAGGCGTTCTCTTCAGTTCATCAACTTTGTTTTTAATTTTATAAAGGTGGCCCATGAAACTGCCCACATGTGGTTTGGAAATTTGGTGACAATGGAATGGTAAGTCGCTAACTTGTTGTTATTCCAAAAAAGTCCAAAAAAGTTTGGTTTAAATTCTAAAATCAAATTTTCTTGATTTTAATTTCAGGTGGAATGATCTCTGGTTAAATCAAAAATTATCTTCTTATCATCTTAAACATTAAACATAAACATGTTTATGAATTTTTCGCAAAACAAAGTAGACGTAAAAAACGGTTTTCTTTCGTTTCGTTTTTGTTTAAATTAATAAACAAAAATGTTTGAACACATTTTTTGTGAAAGCAGTAAAATCGTTTCAAAAGGGACACAAGGTTTCAAGGCTTATCTTTCGAAGACAACATGCACACACAGGAACTTGTTACACGAACAAAAGACCTCAATGAGTGTGTGACCGTACCAAGCTCTAATAGCACAGACGATTACAAGACGGCCTAGTATTTGCAATTTGCAACCACTTTAGAAATTTTTGTTAAACGGTTATATTTTGTTTACGGTGGAAAACAAAACAAATTTTTTTATATAAACAGAAAAGAAACGGAAATGTTGAAAACGTTTTGCGAAAAACAAAATAAGTGGATTGTTTATTTTTAAACATGTTTATTTTTTCTCATCTCTAGGTTAAATGAAGGCAAGATCCCTTATCATTATCATTATTTAATTTAAATATTCAATTGCCAACAAGTGTGTGTAGCACGCCTAGCGAGCTGACACCGCTAAGCTGACTAAATAACCGTGGAGGAAATTGGTTTTGCTAATAATATGTAAATCTCCTTTGCTTTCTTCAGGGTTTGCCAAGTGGATGGAGTATAGATGCTCTGACGTTATTTATCCAGAGTTTCAAATCTGGAACTTGTTCATGAATATATTCCGAGAAGCCCTGGATTTGGACGCTTCTTCCTCCAGTCATCCCATCCAAGTGGCTGTTGAAGATCCTGGACAAATTGGATCAATTTTTGATAGCATCTCTTATAATAAAGGAGCTTCTGTAATCAGAATGATCAACAATTATCTGGGGGATGATACGTTCCAAGAGGGCCTCAAGCACTACCTATCCCAAAATCTGTACGGAAATGCAGAAACCAAAGATTTGTGGGCGGCTCTAAGCGAAAAAAGTTGGTCAAAACATTGACATGATCATGTCCACCTTTACAGAGCAGATGGGATTTCCTATCCTCACTGTGAAAAGTATTGAGCAGGCGAGTGAGTCACAAAAGAAGATTACTCTTTCGTATGAAAAGTTTTGGGCTGACGCAAAGTCCAAAGCGAGCAATTGTACAAATTACAAGTGGAATATTCCAATTACCGTAAAGAAGAAAAGTGACCCGAGCGGAGTAGCTTTAAAAAGTTTGGTCGACAAAAAACCCGGTGAAGAGTTTACTCTGATGGTGGATGCCAAGGAGGGAGAATGGGTAAAGTTAAACGCAGATCAATTTGGCTATTATCGCGTTATTTATCCCTCATCCACCCTGGAAGAGTTTATTCCAGCAATCAAGAGCAAAGAGCTACCTCCTGTGGATCGTCTTGGGATTTTGGATGATTTATTTGCAAATGCAAAAGCTGGCCATGCGCGTTCTGATGAGGTGCTAAAACTACTGCTCGCTTATAAAAATGAAGATGACTCTTCGGTGTGGGTGGGAATCCTCGACATCATTTCCACAATGAATGCCTTATTGAGGGGCACTCCGCTTCATGAAAATTTCAAATTATACGCGCAGGATTTACTTGGCCCCATTTCTACAAAACTTGGGTGGACCGTCAAAGACAATGAAAGTAAGTCCAATGAGACGTTATTTTTTTAAATGTAAATATGAATGCATAAAGTTTGAATAAATAATGCATGTTCCGTTACTATTTATTAGAACCACAGCATTCAGTACTCCGCACCCTCGTTCTTCGAAGACTGGTCGATGTTGATTGTCGAAATTCTATTGAGGAAGGACGAAGCCTTTTCAGTCAAAACTTGAAAGGAGACGTGACAGTGTCTCCAGATGTTCTCTCACCGGTGTACCGAGCTGTGGCAATATCTGATGGAGAATCCGGGTTTGATGCCCTACTCAAGGTGATTTGAATTTCTGTACAAGCTTTAGCTAAATACAAATCTTGATTTTTTGGAAACTTGAAAAAT
>JAANSP010000731.1:0-18925 GCA_036850745.1 Homidia socia | reverse complement strand
ATGTCAAAGCGTTTTCGAGTTATCGTGTATACGGACGGCCGGCCGGACGGACGGACGGACGGACGGACGGACGGACAAACATGGCAAAATTATAAAGGAGTTTGCTTCGCACTCCTTAATAACCAGAATCAGAAAGTGTAATGAATGAAAGAAAACTGAACATGAACTTCATTACCCAACAAAATAATAGGTGCACTTTATAATAAGTGTTACAGAAGGGGTAAAAAAATTCTTTCAGTATACAGAATACGCTTTTCGGGGAAAGTCAGAATCCTTGTATCCAAAACGCAGTTTTAAACTCATCATGAATTTTTCACGGTTAATTTCCTGGACCCTTTTCCTGGGTCTTTTTATGTCCACAAAGAGCGAAAACATTGTTGTATTTCATTCAGTTGGAAGTTACTCACATAGCACCGCCATGATGAGTTTGGTCGAAGAACTTTCAAATCGTGGCCATGAAATTACTTACATTTCCCCGTTTCAATCGGTAAAAGCAAATCCAAACATTACCAAAATCGTACCAGCTCAAGCAAAAGAACTTGCAGATAAGATTGTAAATAGTGAATTTGATATAAATGCTCGAATACAAAACCAAATGGTTCCAATGCTGGACTTTTTGCTGGACTTTGGCTACGATTCTTGTGAACGAATCTTTACCTCACCTGAATTTAAAAACTGGCTATCCACCACCAAAACGGTTCAATTGTTGCTAATTGAGAACATCTTCTCGGAATGTGGAATTGGGTTTGGCATATAAATTATCCGCTAAGCCTGTAGTTTTCACCACAGTTGCACCCGTACCATACGAACATGATGTTTACGGCTATACACCAGAGAGCTCAGCTATTCCAGAACTGGAAGTCTTTTCGCTGACCACCCCAATGGGATTCTTTGCACGTGTATCTAATGCACTATATTCACTACGATGGTATTTCCACTATTCCATCTACTCTCTCAAGGTAGATAACTTGATTCGAAATTCTTTGCAAATTCCGGACATGCCTTATATTGGTGAATTGGTCAGCAAACCGAGCCTGATATTTTACACCGGTGATGAATTAGGAGATTACCCAAGAGCACTACCACCCAACTTTGTCAGCATTGCTGGAATACACTGCAAAGAGTCGAAAAATGCCTTACCTGAGGTTCGCTTTTATTCCTATATGTATTTTCTTCTTTTGAATTTTAATTATATTTTTTCATTCCTTCATATAATAAAATTAACCGTTACGTACTCCTTTATTTTGTACTTTAACATTTACACTGTAGAACATAGAAAGCTTTCTTAGTACAAATGTAACGGGACAAGAAGAAAATGATGGATTTTTGTACCTTAGCTTGGGAACTCTCGCTGTGTCATCAGATTTGCCAGATCGGATCAAACAAGTGTTCTTTCAAGCGATCAAGTCATTTCCAAAGCTAAAATTCTTGTGGAAATGGAATGGAGAGTTTCCAAAGGACATTCCCGACAATCTATTTCTGGCAAAATGGTTTCCACAAATAGACATTTTAGGTCGGTCCTTCATAATTTTTAAATAACTAATAAAACGATATATGTATGTAAAAGTAAAGTCATTTTTTGGTTTTTGTCAAGGACATCCAAAAATTCGTGCTTTCGTAACACAAAGTGGAAGACTAAGTTTGTACGAGAGCCTGTTCAATGGCGTTCCAATGATAAGCTTTCCAATCCTTGTAAGTTTCATACAAATCTACCAAAAGAGTCTTGTTATTACTACTGGGACAAGTTGAAATGTTTTGTCAATTGGTAATTTTTTCATCTCAATTGCATTTGAAAGGGTGATCAAGATTTTAATGCAAACCGTTTAGTCGAGGTTGGAGCAGCCATTAGACTTGAAATCGGAACAGTGACATTGGATGAGATGAAAGGTGCTATTAAGAAAACAGTTTACGATCCAAGGTATTAGAGATCTCTATCTTTAGTGTAGTTACTGCTATATCCATAAAATAGCATTGTACTTAATAATTAACAACCAAAATTATGTGAACCTCAACTTTAAAATGTATTTTTATGATGATCAAAAGAACTAAAGCAAGGATGATCAAGCTAAAAAAGGCATTACGAGACAAACCCATGACTCCTTTAGAAACTGGAGTTTGGTGGACTGAATATGTACTCCGGACTGACGACACCTCTCATCTTCTTCCAGCAGGAATTAACCAAAATTGGTTTATCAGACGCCAAATTGATGTGTGGGCATTTATATCGATTAGTTTGTTCGTTGCTGTTATTAGCAGCGCAGTTATAGTGGCTAAAACATTTAGATCGATTTTCAAAACGCAAACAAAACTGAAAAATGCTTAGCTTTTTACAAAATCGACAATGAGATTGTAAGCGAACTAAAGTTTAAAAAAAATAAAATGCGGATTATAACAAAACGTACCAGAAAGCAGACATTTTTATAAGATTCTTATTTGCTGCTACATTTTTCTTGTCTACTACTCACATCAAGTCACATTTTGCATACTTAAAAGCTGCCGACAAAACAAATTCATTCTGCAAGACAGGTAGGTGGATTGCGGTCTATTAAATGGAATGCCAATTTATCTTTGTATTTCAGTAGCTTGCATAATGAAACGCTGAATTTATTTGTTCATTTTTAAAATTGGGCAGTTCAGTTTTTTATCCTACTTCAAGTATTTAAATCAAATCACTTACTATTATTAAAAATAATTTTTCATTTTTGTCCAAAATCTTCTTACAAAGATATGCTTTACGAAATGTATTTTTTATATAAGAACATGGAATGTAATTGTTTGCTGTATTTAAATAAATTACAAGCATTTTTGTACTAATCTCCAATTTTTATACTATCTTCTTGTACATTATGTAATAGTGGACTACAAAAAGACAATGACTTTTTTACATGTAAAGGTATGTTGTGTGCCGACAATTCAAGGTCACTATTGCAAAATCAAGGACGGAATATCTCCACCTACATAGACAATATACAATGCAGAGTTAACGTACAAGTGCACGGTATATTTTTATTAAGCAAATGGCAAAGTAACCGAATGGCAAATCAACTTTCATGGACATCCACTTGACTGGAATACATTATTCTCCTTGTCTCATTTTTCTCTCACGCCACACCATATAGTTCTGTTCAAACACTTACCAACACAAGTGGCAAGTCATTGCATGTCATGACTTCTGTTTCTGCCTACCTAAATTATTTTGTGACAAGAAGAAATGGACATCAAATCTCAACCAGAACATAGCATACTTATATATTGCATATCGAAGGAAAGATTAAATCATAATTTGTATATCGAAATGAAAAACTTGTTCCTCAAAAGAAAAAACTGTATTTTTTCTACATTTTTGGATTATCATTTATCATTATGCATCACTCTGGAAAGAATACAAATTAGGGTATAGAAACATGATTCATAAAAAGAAGTAATATGCACGTGTAACCACACACTACAGTGGTATTAACGGCAGTGATGTGCACATCTTTGTCCATGAAGTCGTTTACTCCAGTGGCAGACTTCTGTCTAGGTGGACACACGCTTCCCGGCTCCTTTTACACTTTTCTAGTTTTAGTAGCGTCAAGTAGGGCAAAACTGCTGCCTTTTTGAGTGTTTGCAAGTTGTACGACAAGAGTCTCATTCGAAATGTACGTAAAAATAGCCACCTTATTGGTGGTGCTTTTCAATTTTATAATTTCAAGCTCAAATGGGGAAAATATAATGTTCTTCCATCCAGTTTCCACTTATAGGTAAAAATTTAATTCACTTTGAATTTGGTTTGATGCTACTATTTAACTAGCGTAAAACCTAAAAAAAATATTTGACAATTTTTTTAAAACAATTGCAGCCACCGCATTAGTGTCTGGCCATTAGTAAAAAAGCTGGTTGAGAAAGGTCACCAGATCACATTTATTAGTCCATACCCACCCAAATCGCCTCTTGCAAACGTAACGGAAATCAATCCTGAACCAATGTCAAGTTTTGTCCTAAAGTACATTCATGGTGATTTGGACATTAGTAGAAGAGTAAGTGGGACCATGGACAAAATGCAGGATAACGGTCCGATAGCGGCTACTGCAACGTGCCAATTGTTATTTGAAAGTCCTGATATTCAAACATGGTTAGCCTCTAATCCAACTATAGACCTCGTAGTAGTAGATTGGTTCATGTCTGAGTGTGCATTTGGACTCGCACACAAGTTCAAAGCAAAGACCATGTTCTACGCTGCCGCAGTAATGATTCCAGGATTTTACGAGATGTTTGGAATCGTTCCCGACACTGCAAATATACCAGAATTTGAGTACCATTTTTCATCAAAGGATATGACATATTGGGAAAGAATCGTTAACACGTTACAGCCTCTGGTTTGGAGATATAAAATGTCCGGTTATCTTGATACAATCACAGGATTTCTCAGAAAGCAGCTTAACATTACGGATATGCCACATATAAGAGATTTGGCGAAAAATGCGTCGGTAGTTTTGTGGTCAGAGGAAGTCATTGACGGTTATCCAATGCCAATCACCCCAAATTTTGTGAGAGTCGGTGGAATGCATTGTCAAGAGAAAGCCAACCCCCTTCCTAAGGTATTTACATAGTTGATTATTGAAATGGCCATACATACACTTTGAAATTCACATGTATAATTTTCGCATGCATTTCTTACAGGATTTGGAAGATTTCGTGAGGAAAAGTGATAAAGGATTTGTATACATAAGTCTTGGAAGTGGAGTTAACCCCAATAATTTGCCCTCAAACTACCAAGATGTATTTTTCAACACGATAAAGAAATTTCCCAACATTCAATTTATTTGGAAATGGAGTGGCCGAACTAGGTTTGAGTCTCTGATAGAATCTTCACATTGGAGAATGGTTCCCACAACAAGACATTTTGGGGCATCCCAAGCTTTTAGCTTTTGTGACACAAGCTGGAAAGCCAAGGTATTTTTTGATTATACAAAAAATATTATTTTGTATGTAGAAATAATTATTGTGTTCATTCCATTTCTTACTTTGGCGTAGTTCATTCATCAAAGTATAACATAAACTTTGTCTTACAGTGTGCAGGAAAGTATCTGTTCATAATGCACCAATCTTGGCTATGCCAGTATTTGCCGATCAAGACGTTAACGCAGAGCGTATCCGAGATTTAGGAGCTGCCCTTGTCGTTGATTTTGCAACACTATCAGACGCTACATTTATAAATGCCATAGAAGAGATGACGACTAGTAACAAGTATGATGCATTTTTATGGTTTGTTGTTTTTGACATGCGCCCGCGCAACGTCTAAGCAAGTTTTTTTGTATCACTTTTTTGTAGGTACAAAGAAGGCATGAAACGAGTTTCCAAGCTGTTCCATGACCGTCCCATGAAACCGGTAGACACAGCGCTATGGTGGACAGAGTATGTTCTCAGGCATGATAGCACTGAGCATCTTAAATCACTGACAATAAACCAGTCTTGGTTCCACAGAAGACATTTGGACGTATGGGGTGGAATCGGATTAGTTTTGTTGGCAAGCGCAGGTTTAATAGGCTACATTATCAAGTTTAGCCTTTCGTTAAGCCGTGGTGCAGACAAAAAAATTAAAACACAATAAAAGTAATATTAAAAGGAAACGATTTTTGTATTAAAGTATTACACCCAATGAGATAAATAAATAGATAGCTATTCCTTGATTACACCTTTTGACAAAAACATGATGTGTTTACAATAAATCAGTAAATATCAATCAAAACAATAATGTGTGCAGTTATTAAGGAATAATTTCACTACCTAACTTTATGAAAAATTATCTTAGTATTATCAGTCTCAGGCAAAGAACTCTTTTCATTATCTCTGGAGCCAACTTTTTCTTTAGCTGCACTTGTTGCGGTTCTATCATCTTTATTAGTAGAGGGCTTAGTAGGAGGGTCCTTTGAGTTTCGAGAGGGTCCAATAACAACTGGATCATCGTCATACACTTGCTTGGCAGGTGGCTTTTTTGTTGGTGATTCTTTCTCCTTATCTCTCTCTTTACCAAATGTCATTAATTTTTCAGTGTCAGGTATTTCAATGGCGTGCATTATTCGGAAGGTAAGCATTAGCGATTCGTCTTTGATGAGAGGATCTTTAATTATCTAAAGAAAAAAGTTTTGACGATGATCAGTACAGCTGTCAATTTCGCAATAAGCCCAACTTTTAAACTTTATGCAATGTAAGGTTAACCTACTTGATGAGCCCAATCTGCTTGCGTGACTCCTTCCATGAGGAATAAACTACCAGGAAACAAAGGGAACCGAAGATAATTGAATTCAGGCCCTTTTCGTTTCATTTCCAAAATACGTAGAGAACCTGCAGGTTGTGAAACAAAAAAACTCAGCAAAAAGTTGAAAAGCAAGTTTTTAATTTGCTTGCTTGCAATTTTTATTATTTTTACCTACCTAAAGTGACAATCGCGACAGGAGGATTACTACCGTAAGCGGGTAAATTCTCAGAATGCCACGAATTCCAATCGTGACCGTGCCGATAGAGATCCAATGAACATGCATTGAATTCATGATTTACCATTTTGTTTATTCTGTTCACAAAATTATCAACATGTAAAAAGTTTTCAACTAGTCTGCAAAAAACAACACAGTATCGATAAACTTTCTATTAACCATACCTATTGCAATTGGTCCAATATTTCAGGCGGCCAGTCTTCACACTTTTGTAAAACCATTCCATTATGAGTAAAATCACAGGGTCCAAGCCAAGAAACCAACCGATGCAAGTATCGCCAATGACCAGCTATGATTTTCTGCTTTTGATGCCATTTTACATGTCTTCGTATTGAGCGGTACATTCTCTAATAATATTGAAAAAATTATCAATGAGAATAAACAAAAAGTAATATAGGCAAGAAGAGAGAGATGCCGATGATTTCCTTACATCATTTCCAATTCTCTGTCACAAAATGCGGCCAATAACGTAATATTGAAAATCCTAAACGAGATTCACTGATGCACAATTCTCCGCCTTCCTTTATAAACCAATCAGGTACATTTACACAAGGAGCTGTGCTTGGAACTGGAAGAATCGCTATCGCTCGTGGTGGCTGTCAATAAATAAAATATATTTTTTTCTTAGAAATATCTAGGATAAATACGAAAACAAAGTATATTTAAAGTAGGAAAAAGTATATTTAAAGCCGAATTACCTTTAGCTCTAATTCCCCAGGCGCAGGTGGATCTGCACTGCGTCTAGGAGGCGGGCCCACAGGTACAACTGAATAGGAACTACTGGGTGGAACAATAAATGTGGGATCCTTCGTAGAATGTTTAAGTTTAGACTGCGCTCGCAAGAACTTTCTGTCATCTTCAGTGTCCTTGATAAATTCAGGATAACCTTGTGACTCTAACTTTTCATATTCTTTTTACTGGGTGGAACAATAAATGTGGGATCCTTTGTAGAATGTTTAAGTTTAGACTGCGCTCGCAAGAACTTTCTGTCATCTTCAGTGTCCTTGATAAATTCAGGATAACCTTGTGATTCTAATTTTTCATATTCTTTTTGAGCCATATGTTCCATTATTTTTTGGTCGGGATGTTTAGAGCCATATCCGTATGTACTTGTGTCGACAACTAATCGTTCTGGTGGTGGAACCTTTTGATAAGGAAGTTCTGGACCTTCTTTAGTTGCTTCCTTGACCGAGGTTCCCTCTGTAATTATTTGGGCTCGAATTGGTCCGCTTGTATGATCTGAAAATCTATTCTCCTCACTTGACTCAAAATCAATTGGCACAGGCCTTTGTGCTGCCGTGGTGGCATCTGTAGATTCAGTGTTATTTGTTTTGACTGGATCAGGAACTGGATAAGCTTCAAGAGATTGGGTTTGGAGATTTTGAAGCTGCTTCAAAGCCTCGGATCGTAAGAAAGCAATTTCCTTTTCCTCTTCATCCCGTNGATCAGGAACTGGATAAGCTTCAAGAGATTGGGTTTGGAGATTTTGAAGCTGCTTCAAAGCCTCGGATCGTAAGAAAGCAATTTCCTTTTCCTCTTCATCCCGTTTTCTTTGCTCTTCTATTTTAATCTTGCGCATTTTCTCTTCAGCCACACGAAGCTGATCAACAGCATCTCGTACCCGTCTAATATCACCATGCTCCTGGAAAAAGAGCATTTTCCGACGGAGGAAAATTAATTTACTTTCTTCACTAAGGTCTTTGCTAAGAATAGCAAGTTCCAAGGATGCAGCTGCGCCTTTGCGATCCTGTGGATATCTTTCATAGCATATATCAAACACATAGGAATACAACGCAGGATTCGCTTTGTCTTTTCTGATTGCTTTTCTCATTATAGTTAACGCTTTATCTGGCTTTCCACGTTCCTATAAAAGCCAAAAAAAGATAAGGTATACAAACCATAAAAGATTTTTCAAATAGCAAAATATCAAAAAAATGTATAAAGTTGTTTTTATGAGCATACTTTAAACATAAATCTAGCATATTTGTTTGATAACAATGAAAACTCGTCTGTTGTTTTGGTCATTGTAAGATATTTTTCATACAAAGACTCCAAAACAGCATTGTTTCCAGCTCGTCTCTCTAAATCCAAAAGTTGTAATTTTGCGTCCAAAAAGTTAATCTAGCATATTTGTTTGATAACAATGAAAACTCGTCTGTTGTTTTGGCCATTGTAAGATATTTTTCATACAAAGACTCCAAAACAGCATTGTTTCCAGCTCGTCTCTCTAAATCCAAAAGTTGTAATTTTGCGTCCAAAAAGTTAGGAAACCAATGAAGTACATGCTGTATAAGCTTACGACTTTCTTCCAAATTTCCTTCAAAGAAATTCAAGTGGTAACACACGCAAACATATTAACATGACCTCTTTTATCATCCAATTCAATATATAATGGGCTGAAGTGCGCAAATGTCATTAATTTTGCAGTTAGGAATCAATGGTTAAGAAATAGTAAATGTAAAACTCCAGCGTGGTAAAAGCCATTTTCCATAAATTCTAACTCTAAACATACCCAACTCCTCCTCGTATGCTGCCCACTGCAGCCGAATTATCGGTTTCTTTGGACAATGGATTATGCAGGCGCGTCTGTAAATGTCCCGTACTGTTTCTTGCCATCGATAACAGGCCTCTGGGAACACGGGCACGCTTAAAAGCGAAGTAAGTTCCGCTGGTGTTTCACTGTGAATACTTTTATCAGTACTGATTCCGGACTTGGGTGGCAACTCATGGTTGCCACCCAAGTCTGGCACCGGACACTCAACAGCAGCTGCGTGGCTACTACCACCAACCTTTTGGTCTTCCAATTGTTGACTAATCGCACTGATTGCTACAGTAGAAAATATGTTGTATACAAAGTTGTCGTTTTCTTCCAGATATATTACTTTTTCCACCAACGAATCAATGACACTGTTGACATCCTTTTCCACTTCTTCATTTGCAACGACTTTTCCAATGAGCTCGTCCAGAACATCCTTTACATCAGCAATCCTAGCTTCTTCAATTTCCGTTTCTCTTCGAGACACAATCTCCTCGTTGATTCTGCTTTTCTGGACATGGACTGATACATTCATATCTTTGGAATGCTCCTTGTGATAATTTTCAACATATCTTGCATATTTTGACCAAAACTCTTCGTACTGAGCGCAGGCTATCACACAACGTTCAAACAAAAGTACGATTCTGTCGTGGTTCTTTTCTTGGATTTCAAAGTTAAGGTACTCTTCCCAATTTCGCAACTGAAATTTGTCAAGTGGTTTGGTGTGAAAGTATGGACGCTTGATCTAAAAATACCCGTAAACATTAAAATTATAACTAGTCCATTTATAACCAAGCACTGAAAAAAAAAATTTTGAAAAGTGGAAAATCAATTACTTTATCTTCAAACATCCAACGTTTGTTTACAGATTCTTCGCATTTGCAATGCATAGCATCAAGCTGCTTTAGGATTTTTGTTTTAGTATAGTCCATAAGTTTATCTTCTGGTTTTGACGTTTTTCGTATCTCACCAGGTTCTACTTCTGGTTCAGCTTTGTAGCGGAACCCCAATTTTTTACAGCCTTTTTTCCTCATGGATTCATACTCATCGTATTCCAAAAAGGCACGGGGGTGATGATCACGAACCAACGACTGAATACTACAAATCAACAGCATGAAAAAAACGTTCAACAAAGTTCAACAATGTTATTGTAACAAGTAGCGAACAAGAAGTTTTTGACGTACTTATCCCAGTGACGGTTATAAAGTCTCGTAGGTACTTGGATCAGTCTTCTATACAAAGTAAATGCCTTCTTCAAACGCTTATTTTCTGTTTCCCACTCTATAAACGCTTCCCATAATGGATCGCTTCGAAATTCCATTCCACACGTATTCAAGGCCCGTTCATATTCCCTAAGAAGTAACGGAAAACTTTTTAACCCCAATCTTAAAACATTAGCATATATTTACGGAGAAATTCAACGTTGTTGTAGCTTACTTTCTAGCTAGTAGTTCAAAGTCTGGTTGGTGGGCGTTAATTTCCTTAAATAATGATAAATAACTTAGCCAAAGGTCAACTGAGAGAGGAATAAATTCTAACCCCTTGTCCAAAATCGCTAAAGCTCTGTAAAATAAGAAAATATATTATTTTCTGTTTCCCACTCTATAAACGCTTCCCATAATGGATCGCTTCGAAATTCCATACCACACGTATTCAAGGCCCGTTCATATTCCCTAAAAAGTAACGGAAAACTTTTTAACCCCAATCTTAAAACATTAGTATATATTTACGGAGAGATTCCGCGTTGTTGTAGTGTAGCTTACTTTCTAGCTAGTAGTTCAAAGTCTGGTTGGTGGGCGTTAATTTCCTTAAATAAAGATAAATAACTTAGCCAAAGGTCAACTGAGAGAGGAATAAACTCTAACCCCTTGTCCAAAATCGCTAAAGCTCTGTGAAATAAGAAAACATACAGGGTACAATTAAAAAGGTTTAACTATTGAGTGGAACAACTTAAAAGAGCTCATTTTCGAGATAACTCACCGTCCAAAGTAATACGATTTTTTCTCCAGTTCCGAATATCTTTTCCAGTATCCAAAACAGTATGGAAACAAGGGCAAATATGCGCTATACACACTCCTGCATGCATTCAAGTTGTCCTAAAGGTTTTTAAGGCAGAGTTTGAATAAATTTATTCCAATTTCAGACCATTTTTTCTTTTTACCATTTTAATAATACCACATTACATTATGTACTTACAATATTTTCCACATATTGTATCAGGTATATCCAACGATCAAAATCATGAGGATCTTCCTTTACAAAGTTCCAATATTGTTCCAAGTTTGTGTCAACTGTAATTCCCAAATCTTCTGGTTTTGTGGAAGCAACTACTTCCATTGGTAATGGATCATAAATTTGTTCCTCAGTGTCCTTGTCAGTATTCAAATTTTGGTTTTCTCGTAATCTTTTAAGCGCCGCAGCTTGGGCTGCAGCTCTTGCACGCTGAGCAAGCTTTGCCAACATAATATAATCTTGATCATACTCATTGGAGTCTTCGGGATCAATATAATGACCGAATTCTAATCTATGTTGGCCATAAGGATCATGTTGCTGCGAGTAATGGTACAAGTGATTTGCATTATCCTTGTAATAGCTGGCAATAGATTGAAGCATGTCAGGATCTTCCTCCTTATCATTACTAGTAGCTTCTTCATCATTCCCCAAAGTATTAATGCTGTTGTTTCCTTCTTCTCTCTGCACGTTACCGTCAACTTCTCCATTGTCCAACTTTCGTCTTTTGTTTTTCTGAATACCAAGACTTTCATAAAATTCATCAGCTTCAGGATCATCTTCCAGCTCATTTGCTTCCCCAGTATCCATTGCCTCATCATCCTCTTCCGCTGGTTTCTGTGTTTCTCTGTCGTCCACAACATCACATCTTCGTAGTGGAGCTCCCGAACCACCTCCTATCACCCGGACCAACTCTGCTACACTTAGCTCATCCGGATTAATTTCTTTGTTGCCAGACTTTTCTGACTTTGTCTCCTCCTTGTTCTTATCATTACTACTAGTACTACTACTACTACTAGCTTTTTTACTACTCGTTTTCGAACCTGATGCTGAGCTTCTACTTGATTTTGATTTCGAGCTTGATAATGCAGACTTTTCTGGAAGTACTTGTCTAACCACTTTAATTTCAGAATCTAATGTTTCTTCGTCCGATATGTCTATTACTTCTAGTTCCCTAGTTTCATTGTTGGAATCTTCATTTTCCCCACCATCTTTGGTTATACTTGATATAGGAATGGCATAGCCATACGTTCCAGTTGCAAGTATAAGAGCTGACCGGTCTATTTCTCCACCCACTGTTTTTAACAATCCACTTTCCTCAGTGGGCTGAACAAAGGAATGTTTCAGGTGGACAATCCCCTGTTCCGCAAGTAGTGGCTTCTTTTTACGCCCCATCGTCTTTTCGTGTTTCAACGGTCACTTGGTCTTGGTTTGATGGTATTTAGTTCACAGCGCCCATGAAAATATATAGGTATCAGACACCTCCCCTATAGGTAGTAGACATATTTGGTACTCAAACCTTTTTTTCGTCACCGCTGCTGTTCACTGTTCACAGAGGAGTTCCATAAAATGCAAAAGCAATGTGTATACAAAAATATAAATTGTTTGACATGTGAATCTGAAACCAAATGATAGGTGATCTTCCTTCACAGCAACTTCATAAATTTTGTACTTAAAACAACATAACAGTATTTTTTATAAACTTAATTACGGTAAACTATTTTAATTTCGACAAAGTAATTACTACAATTTAACTATTTTATATTTATGCTTCTCACTTCGCAGGCCACTTAGTCTAATTAATCTGATCTGATTCTGATATCTTCTAGAGATCACTGACTTCACTGACAAAAGCACAGGTGATTCTTGCCAAATTTTTGTTATTCAGCAGACAAGAATGAAGATTGAGAAAATACCTAAATGCAAGTCGTAAACTCGCAAATACATTTCGGTACTTTTACGTGCATCGCTCAGCAGCTCAGTTCGTTTACCATAAATACATGCACTATATGCCACTAGCCACTATCCACATTTACAGGCAGGATTAGAGTATGTATGCAGCTTTGAGATCATTCATATGTGACGTTGTTCCGAAATGGTTACTGTTGCAGTTGTAGAACTTTTCCAGCCAGACTCCAGGCAGACTGAAGTGTACTACTAACTAAGTATGTTATGTAATTTAGGAATACGTTTCATATGAACGACGCGCAATCAGGTCTGTAGACTTTGCCACTTGCACATCAACCGCCAAACACACTGCTTGTTTTGTTTGTTTACTTTTTCGTATACTAATTCCTTCAACTCGCTGGTAATCTCGAAATAATAAGGTGAAAGCAGTTTATTTTTGCTACTTCATGATTTGACTGGAGAGCAAAGTATTTAACTTTAATTGATTTGCCAGGCAAAGACAGTTTACGCTACGTCTACGTTACATTTACGTCAGCCAGTGTTGGTGTTGCAAGTGAAAAGTATAGTTAAAATGTTTACAAATTATCAGTAACAGTTTGTTAATTTGCTCCTGGACACGAGCAGGCTTTTGACAGCTTGCAAACTGAAACGGAAATCAAGATGGTAGTTAAGAAATCCTCTGCAGCAGCGACCACAAAACGTCGCAGTACCAATCCTGAAAAGGTAGCATCGGTATCTAAAAAAGACAGTACCGCTGTGGCCAAAATTCAAAAGAAAGGTTTGAAGCCAACTGCAAGTATAGGTTCAAAAAGAATTTACAACAACAGCGTGGAGTATCATCGTCTAAAGAGAAAAGTCTTGGTAAGTTGTTGCAGAAAATAGTAGTCTCAGTAAAAACTCAACTTTTTAATTTGATTTTTATGTATTCATGTAACACATGTAGTCAGCCATAAATTATTTGTCAACTTGTTACATGCCTTATCGTTTCAGGCACCCTTTATTGCTACCTTACTGATTAAGCGCGCATGGAAAGAGATTACCTCTAACTTGGATGGAGAAGGTACCGTGTTTGATCCCCGCGTCTTTGGTAATGATTCCAATCAGGGAGATATGACATTGGGGCGGATAATTGAACAGGATGACAGCAGTGAAACATCTTACCAAGAAGACTGGAGAAGTGGAAACGGATATCAATCTGAATCTGAATCTTCCGAGTAGCATTATATTTAAAGCAGCAGTATAGCGTGGTATTGTATTGCATACGTTTAAGTAAGAAAAACGCTTTAAAATTTTTATTCAAATAATTTTGGTTAAGACTGGAGAAGTGGAAACGGATATCAATCTGAATCTGAATCTTCCGAGTAGCATTATATTAAGTAGCAGTATAGTGTGGTATTGTAATTGCATACGTTTAAGTAAGAAAAACGCTTTAAAATTTTTATTCAAATAATTTTGGTATATGTATTTTTCATTAATCGCAAATACCAATAATTTCAAAGCATTTTTAATATCTTAGAGTAAACACAAACTAGCTAGATTAAATAAAATTAATTCATCNTATTTTTCATTAATCGCAAATACCAATTTCAAAGCATTTTTAATATCTTAGAGTAAACACAAGCTAGCTAGATTAAATAAAATTAATTCATCATAATTTTGGTGTTAATGTCAATCTGTCAATAAATGGAAAATACCAATGAAAAGGCAAACGATTTTGAATTTCGGGCTCATATTCTTATCTTATGTAGGTATGTGAATGAACTGAGTGAAATATTTTACCAATAATACACATAGGTTTAACTTGAATTCTCGATGTAAAAGTAACTAAACTAGGTATATATTTATAATTTTTACAGTTTTTCTTATAAAACTAGACAATAAATACACCTGCATTGATGCAAAATGCAATGCAACTCTTCTCAAGTAAAAGTAACAGATTAAAACATGGCTATAAAACATTGTACAATTATTTTGGAATAAACTATAACCGTATCAAACTTTAAAAGTGAAATTTTCGTTTTTTCATTAATATTATTATTGCTCCGCGTTAAAAGTAACAGCAGACTCAGACTAACGACCTTTCTCTTTCCGGTCTCTCCTTTTAATTGTTTGTTTCATACTAGAATGAGCTACCTACAGACAGATCATTACAAAGAGAAAGTTTTAAAATGCATATTATGTGCCACATGCTACCGTATATAGAAAAAATACTTCTTTCTTTATACCGTGAAACTGAAAAGCAAGTAAGGCAACAAAGAGTTCTGTGAGGAACATCTGCCTCCACCACCACCATGAAAATGTTAAATTTTATGGTCACCCATAAATGACGTTAGAAAAGGTAAAGATACGCCGTGTTTTCTTCATACTAGTATCACCAGTCAGTCGGATTTTGGTTGGATTGGAGGCAAGCTACATCTTCTACCCACAAGAAAGCTTAGCAAAATCAATGACAACAGTTCAACAGTATGAGTTGGATCGCTTGGATCTCTCTCTCTATAGTTCATGTTCATACTTCCTAGTAGTAATGGTTTCGGTTTTCCTTTTTACTTTCTTATGTAGGTATATAAATCTATACAGACAGGTAATATACTTTTGTATAATATGTTACTCAGGCTGCTTGCTAAAAAAAATCGTTTGTTGGTAAAAAGAAGTTTTTAAAAATCTTCCCGTGTCTCATCTATCTACCAATTTCTACATTTACTTATCTGTGTTCGTGTATAAAAGTGCATTGACTGTTGTTTGGTCTTCTATATTTATTCCGTACGTGCTCTTGCCTCAGTCGGACAGACATTGTAACATCATTTTTATTATCATGGGAAGCTAGAAAATTACCATTGCAAATGAAACCTATGAGTAAAATTTTAAGTCAATAACCAGCCAGCCAGGGTTGTAAAAATTATTTGTACTTTCTCCCTATTTTTCTCATTTTTCAAGTAAGGAAAAAGGCATTAAAACTGAAAAGGAACAACAAACTAAATGTGGCTGGCATCAAGTAAACGGAACGATTTGACAGCTTTATCAGTGAAACCAGCTATTTTTTGTTAACAGGTCGAAACACAGTTAATCAAAATATTTTTTTTTCATTATACTTTTCGTAACCAGTCTCTAATCATCTAATCTACTATAGCTCGTTATCAATGATTAATCCAATTTTGGATGGAGAAAGTGAATTGCTTTTTGAGAAAAAGCGGAATAAACGATAGATAATCTAGATAACTGTGCTGTGGTCTTAATGACATTCAGTCCAAAAGCCAAGCAGTATTTTTATAGCAAACCAAATCTTGTGTTCACATATCCCAATGCAAATTTTTCGCTTTTATTCTAGTTGAGCGGTTAAAATAAGCGGCGATCTTATAACTATTCGATTTATTTTTACTGACTTGTCTTCCAAAATTTAAATTTATGAACGTGATCTAGTTTTTAAAATGGAATCCAAGCACAATATAGTTATAATAGCACTTATTTTAGTGGTAAATGTGTTTAATGTGGCCAATTGTGCAGTAGCATCACAGTCACAATCATAAAAGAAGTTCCAGTCCTAGTAGAGAACGCGAGTCCGACGGAGCGTACAGTCCTCGTGATTTGAAACATCATGATGCCAACGGTCAGCATCGGCCAGAGTTTGACCATGAAGCTATTTTAGGTGAGATAATAAGTTTTCTGGAATAGTTATCTGTGTTTGAATACATGTTTAAGTTTAATAGGCATTGGTTATGTTATGTACTTATCAATCATTTTGCATATTTTATTTGCAGGTAGTACAAAAGAAGCAGAAGAATTTGACAATTTAGCGCCCGAAGAAGCAAAGCTAAGGCTGAAAGTGTTGATTGACAAGATGGACCTAAATAAGGATAATATTATTGAGAGGGGCGAATTGAAAGCTTGGATTATGCGATCCTTCAAGTAGGTGGTATTTTTCATGTATTAATTTATTAGCCTTAATGACTCATTTATTGCAGAGTATTTTTGAATTCAGGATTGAAAATTTTGTTTTTTAGAATGCTCTCTGAAGAGGAAGCTGCAGAGAGATTTGATGAAATCGACGAAAACGAAGACGGTCGGATCACTTGGAGTGAGTATACTGAAGAATCAGAAGAATTTGACAATTTAGCGCCCGAAGAAGCAAAGCTAAGGCTGAAAGTGTTGATTGACAAGATGGACCTAAATAAGGATAATATTATTGAGAGGGGTGAATTGAAAGCTTGGATTATGCGATCCTTCAAGTAGGTGGTGTTTTGCATCTATTAATTTATTATCCTTAATGACTCATTTATTGCAGAGTATTTTTGAATTCAGGATTGAAAAATTTGTTCTTTTAGAATGCTCTCTGAAGAGGAAGCTGCAGAGAGATTTGATGAAATCGATGAAAACGAAGACGGTCGGATCACTTGGAGTGAGTATACTGAAGAAACGTACGGTGTAAGTGATGAAAACAACTTGGCAATACCGTTGGAAGATTTGGAGGAACAAAGAGTAATACTTTCTCGAGTATATTTAGATTACAGTTGGTGTTTATAGTCTGTTAAAAATTCACTTAAAAGGAGATTATTCTGTAGATGCTTTCAGACGATAAGGCCATTTTTATGGCTGCCGATAAGAACAGAGATGGAAGTCTAGATCGCAAAGAAATTTTGTCTTTCACACATCCCGAAGAGGATCCAACAATGCTTCCAATAATATATGAACAAACTTTAAAAGAAAGAGACAACAATGGGGACGGTTCATTGGACTTTAAAGAATATATTGGAGATTTATGGCTGCCGATAAGAACAGAGATGGAAGTCTAGATCGCAAAGAAATTTTGTCTTTCACACATCCCGAAGAGGATCCAACAATGCTTCCAATAATATATGAACAAACTTTAAAAGAACGAGACAACAATGGGGACGGTTCATTGGACTTTAAAGAATATATTGGAGATAGAGGTCAATAATAGCATGTAACATTTTGCATTAGAAATCGCATCAATCAAAAAATAAGACTCTCTTAAAAATAATAATCTTTTTTATTCTTTGTCGATTTAATAGGGAAGGATAAAGATAAAGAATGGCTCGAGAGTGAAAAAGATCGGTTTGATAATGAATTTGACAAAAACAAGGATGGACTATTGGATAGTTATATTGGAGATAGAGGTCAATAATAGCATATAACATTTTGTATTAGAAATTGCAACAAGCAAAAAATAAGACTATCTTAAAAATAATGTTCTAATTATTTTTTATTCTTTGTCGATTTAATAGGGAAGGATAAAGATAAAGAATGGCTCGAAAGTGAAAAAGATCGGTTTGATAATGAATTTGACAAAAACAAGGATGGACTATTGGATAGGCACGAAATTCTTTCCTGGGTTGTACCTAGTAATGAGTAAGTGAAAATACACTATAAAGTATATATTATAAAGAGGATTATAATATAATACATATGATTTGAAATGTTTATAATGAAAATTAATTGTAAGATAAAGATGATCAAAATTATTACTGTATTATTGATCATGTAATTTTATTATTCTTTTCAAAAGAGAAATTGCAGAGGAAGAGGTTACACATCTTTTTGCTGCTGCGGATGATGACCACGATGATGTTTTAACCTATGATGAAATACTAGACCATCATGATGTTTTTGTCGGTAGGTGTTGTATTCAAATTTTTAGCGTATATAAATAAAATTATGTTTGTTTTAAACAGGTTTTGATTATGTTTTGTAGGGAGTGAAGCGACAGACTATGGAGAACATTTGCAAAACTTGGATAGATTTAAAGATGAACTATAAGTGTTCAATACTGATTATGGCTCCAAAGAAGCTACTGAAGAAGTCTCAAACACGCGCAACCCCAACCCCCCGAATACCTCTAAAGAACGTGGCTCCAACGTATGCATTTTGTAGGATATACGATCGGATGATATTACCTTCAGGATCTCCTTATTATTGCTTAGTTTAGGTGTTTAGCAGAACGTGAATATACTAGAAATGTAATTTAATTGGCGCGCGTTAT
>JAANSP010000730.1:0-18925 GCA_036850745.1 Homidia socia | reverse complement strand
ATATAACACAGCAGTCGTTTAAAGACAAATAATAAATAGTGTTGAATAATAGTTATACCCAAGCCTCCAGTTGCGTCATAAAGGAGTAAGTATAAATAGAGTTCAGTATCCTCGTCACATCATCTCAAAATGACAGTTCAAAGCGGTAGTAGCATAGACACAACACAAGTGCAAATTGCGTAAACACGCTGGGTGAACATGGCAAAAATTTAGAATTGGTTGTGTAGAAATAAGGTTTACTGGTATATTTCAATTGAGATTTTAATCACTTAAAAATCACAAGTATTTCCATTCATTTTTTAAAATTTCAAAGTACATATTATGAAAAATGTCATTTTATGAAAAAAATTGACCGAAATTAGTTTGATAAATGTATTAACATCTGCAGCTTTATCAAAAACAGTAGAAGCTAGCACCAACAACATTTTACACGGTTTTATTCAATCTATAAAGGAGTTCAATAAAAAGATTCAAGTTTATAGCATGCATTCTTTATTCAGTTCAGCTCCTCCTCATTTGCATTCAACGACCTATCCAAAATAAAATTGTGTTCATACCTAGTCTCATTTTTTTCTCTTTCTCCCAGAGATACTTCAATCAATAGCATGAAATGTTTGTATCATGTATCTTCATGTTTCAGTTTCAATCAACAACGTCAATTGGTCAAAAACGTCAGATTGACGGTTGACCACATGAAAAACATACTTTAAGCACCAACATGTTCATTTTGCTTTTATTTCCTACTTGTCAAGTTTTTTTTTAAACTGAGATTGGTCACGACATCTAAATACATACATTTATTATTATTGTATCAAACCAGCGTACCTAAAGTCCTAAAATATCAAAAGAAGAACACCAAAGTAATAAACACTTTAGCTAATGTATTTATTGCGCTTTTTTGAACTGATGATGAAACCGCTCTTTGAAATATCAATTTTGGTCATCTTAATATCAAGCAAATTTGAGTTTACGGCTGAAATTTATGGGAATTTTATTTATACCGGCATTAACTGCATGGAATACAAATATCCATAACTGAAATACTGAAAAAGCCAAATTACATTAAATAAGTGCTCGCAACAGATTATTTGGCTTTAGATTCATAGAAGCGAGCATTACATGGTGAGTAAACATGCAGATTATTTACTGCAGTTTTTATTATTATTTTTTATCGTTTGCCGTTCATTGAGCTGCTGCATATGTGTCTTCTTAAATCATGCATTCCATGCCGTAATTCTGTCAACACGAGTGCTTCTGGCATTTTGACAATATGTAAGATATTAGTAATAATTTTTGCTCAAATTAATTCCGTTAATCAAACTTACGTCTTAAAATATTAGCAAATGCTGAAAATAAACTGAAGGAGCAGAAAATACATACTGAATGCTACAATAATGAAATAAAATGTATGACATCATCCTAAAAAAACAAATTTTAACAAAGAGACGACTGTTTGACGCAAAGAAAACAAGAGTTTATCATGCCGTAATTCTGTCAACACGAGTGCTTCTGGCATATTGACAAGATGTAAGATATTAGTAATATTTTTTGCTCAAATTAATTCCGTTAATCAAACTTACATGTCTTAAAATATTAGCAAATGCTGAAATTAAACTGAAGGAGCAGAAAATACATACCTAATGCTACAATGAAATAAAATGTATGACATCATCCTAAAAACAAATTTTAACAAAGAGACGACTGTTTGACGCAAAGAAAACAAGAGTTTACTGTACTATACGAAGTAAGCAACGATGGATAATATTATTTGGTATTCTTTGACTGGGATAAAAACAAGATCTTTCTGCTATTCTCCGTATCACAATCTTCGTCATTATAGCTGTTTTCTCGTTCTGCACTCTGGACATGATTACGTAATTTAATAGTTATGCGAATGAATTTACCCTAACGATGATGGTGTGCATGCTATTGTTCTTTTTATATTTATCTACATACATGCCTATTTCCTTTCTAATTTGTTGTTTTGATGTTGTTGGTGTGTTTGTTAATGTGAATTTCATTGGACCGAAACGACTAAACTTGCCATTTTTCTGCTTTTTGATCAGTATACATTATTATCCCTCACCACCACCACCAGCCAGCACACGCAAAGCACATTGATACAAGACACAACAACAACACCACACATTCCAGTTCTATCCCAACTTTTATCGTATTTTACTGCTGTTTTCATCTAAACTTTGAATTCTTAATCGCTCTCATTGAAACTTTTAAGAGCAACATCATCATGCCAATAATCCTAGTACGTTCCCCCAGTTCCCACTTCCCTTCTATTCTTTTGTCCTCCAATTTAGCTGTCAATTAAAGTAATAAAACAGCTCATGGAGACGCTTTTACCATTTTTCTAAGCAGTAGATATCCCATTATTTGAAACTGCGATCTATTCCAGTTCTATCCCAACTTTTATCGTATTTTACTGCTGTTTTCATCTAAACTTTGAATTCTTAATCGCTCTCATTGAAACTTTTAAGAGCAACATCATCATCTCTTCATGCCAATAATCCTGGTACGTTCCCCAGTTCCCACTTCCCTTCTATTCTTTTGTCCTCCAATTTAGCTGTCAATTAAAGTAATAAAACAGCTCATGGAGATGGTTCTACCATTTTTCTAAGCAGTAGATATCCCATTATTTGAAACTGCGATCATCTTGATGATGATAATCATCATCATCATCATTATCGTCAAGTTTAATCGTGCTCGTAAAGAACGAAGAAAGTCCCTGACATTTTCCAACTTTGTGTTTTCCACATGACTAAGCTTACCATATCTATTTTTTCTTCCTAAAAAGTCTTCTTTTTTCATTTAAGCCACTATACCATATTATTGAATTGAATAGAATATAAACATAACCGTATATATGCCATAAGTAATAATCATTGAATCGTCAAACTTAAATGTACAATTTTACAGTGGTGTGGTGGTAGTAATAGTAGTTCAATGCAATGCTGAATTTCCATTTTCATATTCATTTATTTCATCCAACCAACCAAGCTCATTGGTGAAGAAGGAAGAAGTGCAACTCAAGTAGAATAAAAGGTACGGTAATAAGTGTCAAACTTTTTTCTCAGAAAATAACGAGCTTCTTCTTCTTCTTCTTCTGCTGTGCTTTTATAAAAATCAAATTGATTTCTTTTTTTCCTCTCCTCTGCAAGTTTCCAACTAGTTTAGATTTTTTATACATTTTTGTTCCAATAATACTCCAACTTTCAAAACAGGCATCATATGGCCTTGTTCATTCACTCGATGATCGCATCACCACCACCAGCATATAGGTGGTGGTAGGTAATATTATTATATTATCCCATTCAATTCCCAGTTTATTGACCAGAAAAAAAAGTTACTCGATCGATGCTCAGTCTAAAATAGAAGTTTAAACTGGTCTGATGATGATGGTGCTGGTGGCTAGCACATTCAATTCCGCACTGTCTGCAGCCTTCTTCTTCTTTTTGGCTTCGTCATTTAATCAATGAGGGTATTGTATTGATTTTAGTGATCATCATCAACATCAGCATCTCGTTTTGCTGCTAAAAAATCGCTTCAGGTCATACAAGGAAAAAAAACAGAAGACAGCACACAGCAGATAAGATAAGGCCATGCTACGTACTAACAATAATAGTAGCATTATACAAGCAAACCAAAAGGGGCGAAAAACGTTTCACACGACCTTAACGGTATATGAAGCGTAGCCGCAGCAATATCCCACATAGTCGCCTTGCTGGCTGAAAGAAGTTGCTGTTATTTTTTGTTTCTGTTCCACTTCAAGCTTGATCATCTCTGCTGCTGTTCACCACGATTAGTATCAGGATGAAATGGAAGGATGAGGGCAAAACGTAATTAGAAGGAAAGGACATCTTCTACCATCACTTACCTACATACACGTTGTAACAGTTTGCCGGCCGCGTTTTGCTGATTCATATCCTACTTAATGAAAAATGAGTGGAAATTCACAAAAGTGTTTTACCATCTTTATTTTTTTGTTTATATATGTTTTGGCGCATTGACTATATTTATAGATATTATTTATTATGTGCACGTCAAATCAAGATATTTTTTGTCTGCCTGACTAACTGATTGAACGAGTTGGATTTGGATATATGGAACAAAATGTACCCATGTGGTTGATACATATATTGTGTGATATACTGATAAAATTGGATTGATAAGCAATGTATGCTTCATTCCAACTTGTGTTAAGGCCAACTCTCTTATTTTTTTTCTGGAATCGTACAGGAAGGTTCTTCCGCCTTCACCTGCTACATAATGTTTTTATTAATGTGTTGTGTTTACATTTACAAACATGGAGTTGCGCATACACATTGCTCGTCGTCATTCATTCATGTTTTCAAATGGACAGTTTTGGTAGAAAGGGGTGGGAATTATGCGGGATTTTCATGGAAATATTTTTTGCGCTATGTATGATTTTATCCCCTTTTATCTGCCATTGTACTTGGTGGGTTTTATTTACTAGAAATATATCATTTAGAAAAAAAAAGGATTTTACTCTTAAGAAAGAGGACACAGCCACAGCACAACACAGTGTATTTACAAGCATTTTCTGAGATAAACTGACAAGAGTGACTACTGTTGTGGCGAATACATACAAAATGGATAAGTAAAATGGAGAAAAAAATCCAGACATTTTGTTGCTAAAAATAAATGTGTGCAACGCTATCATGAAATTTTATTATAGCCATGCATGTATACAGTGTGTACATACTTGTTTTGTGTAGCAATATATTTTAAAAAGTACTTTTTGATCCAGAGCGAGCCAAAATAGCTCATGCAGGACCAACTCTAGCAACACAACAATGATTCCTCAGATGATAACAAGAATTGGACAGTCAGTCAGTTATTTTGGCTCACGTATAAATATTACACAAGCAAATCCCATTTTTTTCTTAGTTTATTCTACTTTTCTTGTCTTCCTTTTTCGTACTCATTTTACAGCCACAGCATCATTGTCCGAAACTGAATTTGTAACATTATTTTTGGAAGGGGGTCCAACATTTATGATTTTTATTTCAAAATGCTGCTAAATTTTTTACAGCATGTGTACTCCATGTCAGCATAACAGTGTAATATTTATATGAATTGCCGTTGTTGTTGCTGTTGTTGTTGTAATAGAAGAAACATCTCTTAAGAAAGTAAGATGATGAGTCTAAAGATAAGCCCTAGCAAAAATATATTCTGTAGAAAAAAGAGTAACCTGTGTGTTAACATTATTTTTGGAAGGGGGTCCAACATTCATGATTTTTATTTCAAAATGCTGCTACATTTTTTACAGCATGTGTACTCCATGTCAGTATAACAGTGTAATATTTATATGAATTGCCGTTGTTGTTGCTGTTGTTGTTGTGATAGAAGAAACATCTCTTAAGATAGTAAGATGATGAGTCTAAAGATAAGCCCTAGCAAAAATATATTCTGAGTAACCTGTGTGGTAGTAAATGTTATTGGTCCATTCCTCTTATTTATCTTCTCTTTTTTACTTTTTCTTCAAATTCTACACGGTCCAAGTTATGTTTTATATAATTGTATTTTTTCATACTGCTACTTTTTACTTACATTGAATTATCATGGCTTTAGCTCTCTATATTTTTTTATCTATTAAAAGTACTTTGGTTTGTCATCTTCTTCATCTCCACTTCCATCTTTTCTCTCCTTTTTTCACCACACTTGTTCCAAAAAGCAAAATAGCAGCCAGCAACTGTGTGGTGGTGGTAGTAGTAATGGAAAGAGCGATGCTGCACAATTTTCCCTGCTTCTAGTTTCCATTCTTTTTGCTCCTACTGCTGCACTACCAAAAAGCCCTATTCCAATCCAATCTGTTCCAACAAACTTTGTAGAAAAAAGGGAAGGAGAGTCGACGCAAGGCAATTTTGACAGCAGCAGAGAATCGAATGTATACAGCTTTACTTTAGTTCTCTTCACTACACAAACTTTTTAGCTCTTCTCCTTCGCTTCTTTGCTCGCGTTGCACAATATTCTGAAAAAACTTTGTTGGTTTTATACCATATAACCAAGTATACAAAAAAACGCTTTGCTGCTCTTGTTGCTTTGCTTTGCTTGGTGGTGGCGGTTGTGTGCTGTGTGAAGTGGTAGTGCCGTGCAGTTCTCCGCACATAGTTTTTGCACAAAACTGAGGCGATGATGATCATGACGATGACTATAATATGATGCCCATCCACACAACCAACCAAGACGATATACCTGAAATAGCCATTCCGTGCTACAGTTTTACGGAACCGTGTAGTAGTATATTGTTATAGTGCAGTGCAAGTATGCAAAAATGTTCCATATAGCAGCAGCAGCAGCGATATCATCATCCCATTCTCGACAATTTTTTTCCTTCTCTAGTCGACTCGACGACTGCTACTGCTGCTGCTACTACTACTAAGTCCCATAAGAAGAAGACTCATTGGTAGTAGTTTGCCCTTATCCACTATTTTCGCTACCACTGATGTGCTGTGAGTGAATAGAAAACGAAACAGCATGAACGCAAAGCATATTACATCAACTCTTTTCTGTTTTTTCCGAGTTTTGCACGCCAGTTGCTGCTACTACTTCAAACAGTCTACACATGATAGAACGACGACGTCGAGCACCACTGACTTTTTCAAGTAGGCAGGCAAAAATTGAAGCGTGTGAGCGTTCATCGTTCTTCTGCACCATATAGCCAGCCCAGTCATTGTAATTCATCTTCATACGACACGAGTCAATGTAATTATTGCAGACAACTTATGGAGGTTGCTTGAGTGAGTAGAAAAATTCGAGTTCTATGGAACTTTTATATTTTTCTTAACTTTTTTTCTTTCAATTTTTGAGTTTTTCTGAAGAAAAATAACTTCTTTGTGAAACAAAACTTTTAAGAAAGATTTTTTTTACCGAAACATTTATATTTTTCTTAACTTTTTTCTTTCAATTTTTGAGTTTTTCTGAAGAAAAATAACTTCTTTGTGAAACAAAACTTTTAAGAAAGATTTTTTTTACCGAAACACCTCCATTTTTCTTCTTCCAGGTTTTTTTCCAAAGGAAAGGTGTGAAGCAGAAAGATAAATTAATTTCTGCCATCATCGCCACTATCTCCATTATCTCTATCAGCAGACAGAGAACCTTTTAATGTTATCTCCATTGTGTGGGAGTGTGAGAATTATAAAAAGAGAACCTCACACATTTAGCGTGTATTAAGCTGACAAGGAAAAAAGGATCTCCATTTTTCTTCTTCCAGGTTTTTTCCAAAGGAAAGGTGTGAAGCAGAAAGATAAATTAATTTCTGCCATCATCGCCACTATCTCCATTATCCCTATCAGTAGACAGAGAACCTTTTAATGTTATCTCCATTGTGTGGGAGTGTGAGAATTATAAAAAGAGAACCTCACACATTTAGCGTGTATTAAGCTGACAAGGAAAAAAGGAGTGAAAAACAAAGTTGTTAAGTCCGGTTGCTGACTTTCGTGAGATTTCAGTCCTGTTGTCCTGTCAAAAAAAGCTTTTAAAACGAAAAGCAGAAACTGGTGACCGTGCATTTGTGAATATAAGCAGAGTGAAATTTTTGCCGTTATTTCCTGAAGCCCGCATCCGATCCTCTTATAAACATTATACTTGTTGTTCACATCCAACGTGACGTGTTGACATTACATGCACAAACCCATGAACAAGAGAAGAAAAGGTTTTTCATTCATTCTTGGAAATACTAAGATAAAAAGCAGTATTATAAAGCTTATAAACTCTCATTTTTAAACAAATGACAGAAACACTCAATAAACTGACGTTTATCGTGAGAAATTCTTTCTTTGTAGCGCGTGCAAGAAAAGATTTATGCTTTATTTATATGTTAGAGTAAAAAAGGGGCAAATCTGACAGTAATATTTTTTAAATGTGAAAAGTTAAGTGCTAATTGAAATAATATACCTCTAACTACCTACATAACACTCTGGAAAACAAATCATTGGAAAATCCAATTCACCTTCATTTTTAGTCACTTTCACTTAAAATTTTGTGGTCTAACAACACGTACATGATTTTTTGCTGAAAAAACCAAGAAAATCGATTAAATCACTGCATTCATGTTACAGTGATATATTGTGTTAAAAATTGTTCTTATCCAGTATATTTTTATGGATTATAAAAACCTACTTCTCCATTCTGTCCAGACATATGCGCATGTTTATATGCACACATTAATTTTGTGGTTTTACAACACGTACATGATTTTTTGCTGAAAAAACCAAGAAAATCGATTAAATCACTGCATTCATGTTACAGTGATATATTGTGTTGAAAATTGTTTTTATCCAGTATATTTTTATGGATTATAAAAACCTACTTCTCCATTCTGTCCAGACATATGCGCATGTTTATATGCACACATATCTACAGTTCAATATAACTATTTAAACCAATGAAATTATATAACATCGTGTGTGTCTTTTAAGGTGTGACTAATCAAAAAAAGTATGAGAATCTCGAATCTCCAGTAGAGAAAGAAATTCATCTCTCTGCTATTATTATTATATCATTATTGCTATAAACATACCACCACCAGCAGCAGCAACACAGCGGTAGCATCTTCACCACCAGTGTGTGCTTTTGCTACCTCAACCAAATACCAGTCAAGTACATTAATCATTCTCTCCTATCAGCACGAACGAATGATTTCATGGAAAGAGAAGGACGATTCATGAGAGGAAAATAATCATGACCACCAGCAACACTACAATCATCACATATACTACTACCTCTTCATCTATTTCATCGTCATCACCAACAACATTGATTCTTCCAACAAGATCATTATTATCATCGTCATATTCCACCAATACCATCATCGTCTACCATAATCATCATCAAAATTGTGGAACAGTATAAAAATTTATATAAAAAATTTATACATTTTCATTCCACTCCAACATTTTTTTCTTCCAATAAAAATGAAGAAAAGAAGTCAACTCTTTTATTGTTCTACGGAAGCTCATCCTTGTTCATCGTCTTATTCTTCTGCTGCTGGTGTTGTCTATTATCTTTGCACACTCAACAGAACCGTCTTCTTGGTGGCAGAAGCACAAGCTGCTGCTAGAGTGTTGTTGCTGTCGTAAGCAATTCTCTCATTTTCTCTCAAGTAAAGTCGTCTTCCGCTGTTCCCGTGCTCTACTCCACGTTCCGCGTACAAAAATATACGACGAGAGAAGAGCAGAGTCTGATAGATTTATTGACGATTTTCTCCCTCTCCACCACCATCAGCATTTTTTTCTTATCGTTGCGCGTTCGCGTTCAAGTGGTCGTGTACAACAACGTACTTTTGGAAAAAGAGAAAAGGAAAACAAAACTATTTGGTTAGCACCTACACGTGAGATATGTGGCGAAAAAAAGAAATAAGATTCGTACTGCAGTAAAATAACAAAAATACGGAAAGAACATATATTTTTATCAGTGAAAAAACTGATCATTTTGGATGTATTTGTTATAAATCTTTTATAACATATTTTTTCCATTCTGATGACTTTTGGAATCCTATGACAGTTTTCTTATCTATTAATTAATGCAAATGAAATTGTGAGAAAGTAAGCAAGCAGTGAAAGTTGCTTTCCCCATAAAGCAATAATAGACAACTTAATACTGACTCTTCTCATGTGTGAACTGATTGTGACCTCGTTTTCCAGTGAGATACATATATATTCTCTATCGTTCGTCTCTTTCCTTCGGAAAATTGATTACTAATACCGACTCGGCATCATCATCATCAAAAAACTTTTTTTCTCTGTTGAAAAGGAAAGGAATTGCCGTTTAAAAATAAAGAAAATTCAAAACGCCATAATAAATAGACACACTTCTTCCTTTTCACAACGACAGTAAGAGAAAAAAGGAGAAAAAGAAAAGAAGGCACAAATTGGTGCTTCATCATCATTAGCTTCGCTGCTGGCTTTCCCCTTCCTCCTTTTATATATTTTCCTAAGAAAGGGAGAAAAAAACTCGCATGCTTTTTTGCCAGCGTGGAAAGTGGAAAAGTGACAGCTAAAAATGCTTAAAACGTAATAAACTACTACAACGCAAAAAAACACAACAACTGGAAACTGACTGCACAGCAGCAGCAGCAGTTGCAAAAAAAACCCGACGACGACATTACTTCCTAAGAAAGGGAGAAAAAAACTCGCATGCTTTTTTGCCAGCGTGGAAAGTGGAAAAGTGACAGCTAAAAATGCTTAAAACGTAATAAACTACTACAACGCAAAAAAAACACAACAACTGGAAACTGACTGCACAGCAGCAGCAGCAGTTGCAAAAAAAACCCGACGACGACATTACTGGGTGACATTTATGTTACTTTGTCTCTATCTTCCCTTTTCTTTCTGCGCGTATCTCTGTCTATTTCAGGCAGTGCAGAACAGGACAGGACAATTGTACGACAGCCTCCAGAGAGGCACCTACAAAAGTAAAATATTAAAGAGCCGTTATCATTCCTTGCCTTGTATCAGCATCATTGTCGTTGTCACCATTATCTTCAACATCAATTTGCTCCCGTTACACACTGACTAAATATAGAAAGAAGGAAAAAAGGATTACACAATAATTTGGTTGGATTGAAACAGGTCATCAACAACAGCAAGAACAGTGACAGTAAAATATAATCCTTTTTATTATTTTCTTAACCAGTGACAAAAACCCTTCTTGTTGCTGGTTGGATATATACACAGCAACTGCCTAGAAAATGAATAATGATGATGAACATGCTGATTTTAAATAACGCAGAGACTAATATACGATGATGTGTTAACTAACGAACAACAAATAGCAGCAGAGGATTTTGAACGGCAGAAGCCTGGTAGGAAGCATCAGCAGGCATTCACACGAGAAAAGAGACTAATAGCAGAAATGAAATAAATGGAATAATGAATGAATGAGTGAACTCTATTATCTTCATTACAGAAAGACAGACACAGATAAGCTGATTGTAATACTAATGCACATATTATAGAGAACAATACATAAATACGCACTTACATATAAGTATTATTATTATAGGTATATCTATTGTAATATTATGCATATTAAACATTATTAGTTTGCATTCTAAGCAGTCATTGTACTGTGGAATATTAGGCTGCTTTCCAGTCCTAAAATAACAATATGAGATCACATGGCTGGATGGAACCAACTTGTTCTCTAAAGGAGCCGCTGCTGGATATGTAATAGTGTAAATAAACAATAATAAATAATAATAATAATTTTATTATGATTGTGTGAGTGAATCCTCCATTGTAACCGCCGTTGCTCTTGAAGCCATCAGTCATCAGTCATCATCATCACCAGCAACAGAAACACACTCACACACACACACACACTACCACACATTTATTTCTCAAGTGAACAACATAAGTCTCGTGTTAGAAACTAATAAAAAATAATAGGATACCACCACATAATAATAATATTCCTCCATTGAGAAAAGCGAGCAGCGAAGCATAAGTATAAATGCAAATGAATGGGGAAGAAAGACAAGAGAAGTGACACTCGCACAAATTGCAATAGAAAAGGCAACAAAGACAAATGGTCTCTTTTGTTGAACTGGTTATTAGAGAGCGTCAACCGTTCTTCTTACCACCCTCGCCACAACAATAATCGTCAACAATAACAAGCAAGTAAGGAATGGATGATGAGAAACGAAAAAAATGTGCTCGCCACTGACTACTTCAAAAGCAACAAAAAACTGCTAAAAAGTTACCTAAAAAACTCTTTGTCACAATTCGTAGAAAGCGCAACGTAATAACTAAGCAACTTTAAATTAAAGTGAAAATGCGCGGGTAAAATAATTTTGAAAAAAAAAAGAAAATGGAAAGTTTTTGATTTTTTTTCTTTGAGAAAAAAAGCAAATAATTGCGTTTTTGCTGAGAATTTCTCTCAAAAAGTAACCAACGTAACGTCGTAAACGTGGAACACGTAATAATAACAATTTTGTATTGATTTGTTTGTTCTTTTAGAGTCGTTTATTGATTGTTCTTAATTTCTAAATGTCAGTTCAGCCCGGCAGCCAGTAGTGTTGTGCTGGAAGTGGTAATTATTTTTAATTACACACTAACACGCTATTTCATGGACTTGCTGACCTACTAAATAATATTTCTGGCTACAATTTACAAAATATATAAATAAATAAAAGTTTTTTTGCTACTACGAAAATAAGTTTGGACTGTATATGTTGTAAAACATGCAAATAAAAATGCTTCTTTTGAGAGAATATTATGATGATATTGACGATAATAATAACTGTTTGGTGAGTAAGAGGACGAAGGTCGACCAGGTCAAGGGTTAAATACTTAAAGTTGGGTAAGAAGTTTTTTAATCCATTACGTGCTATAAATACAGACAGACATGATATGTAACACGGGGGAAATCAGCACGTAATTAATCTTCAAGTGGTGTGAATAACAAGATTTGAAGAAGGAAAATAAATTTGATAAAAAAAATCGTTTTAGTTATCGTATCGTCATCTCCTGTTTTTTCTACTTGTTCTGTTGACGCCGTATGTGGTAAATTAGTGCAAAGCAAAAGTTGAAATTATGAGTAACGACACGTTTGTAACGTTGACTGAGCTCATTCTACCGTCCTCTGAGATTGACCTTTTGTACGAGAATAATGAGACGACGACGCCGACATCCATACCAACCAGGACCACTACGGAAGTGGGCCTGTCCACCTCAATTGGCACCGATCGCCACGAAACACACAGCAGTCCACCGCTCGAGGTAAGCAGCAAAAAAATCTGACATTTTCCTCCGATTTTCCATTAACATACAGCGTATAAATGCATGATAATAATGACTTTATTATGAGACTTCATTTTCCATGAGTATTCCACGAAAAAGTGTCGACATTTTTTGGCGGTTATCTATGTGTATTGTGTATGCATAATAACTTTAAATGAGGTTAACCCTTGGTTTTCCCTGGAAATTGAGAAAATCAAAGAGAAAGTTGATAACATAGTGGTTAGGATTCTGTTTCATACAATTCTCACTGCCGACATATACTTTTTAATGATAATATAAAAATAATATTGTAAAATTTGGCCACTCAGTCCGCCATACATTCCTAATCAGAGAACCGTGAACATTCTTGCTGTGTGTCATTATCTTTTACCAAGTAAAACACTAATGAAAGAATATTCTCTTTTTTGTTTTTCTATATTATGGACTCAGTCATCATGCTCGCTCAATAATAATTTGTAATGGACACAAACTTTATTATAATTACCTCTGGTATAAGTAGACGTACCATATTGCTACATTAAAATTATAGCTGCTATATATACTGCTCAATAATAATTTGTAATGGACACAAACTTTATTATAATTACCTCTGGTATAAGTAGACGTACCATATTGCTACATTAAAATTATAGCTGTTATATATACCTACGCACACATATTAGTGCAGCACAAGCGAACATGTGGAACAGCTAGAAAGAGAAGCCAAGGCCAGGCAAATTACTATGGCATGCATAGGAGAAGGAAGGGAAAAGAAAACTGCGGGTGAAAGACAGGCGACGAGAGAGATGATGGGTCCGCCACAGCAGGAGACCATCAATCTGCCAACAAAATGATTCGCCTCAATGAAAAAAGTCCTCAAGAATAAGTACAGTTAGTTGCGATGCTCTTGAAGCCGTTATTGCTTTATAGTAGCACTAACAGAGCACATTAACCGTCCTTTTTGATGTTTGTCTCTTTCCGTGAAATATGTTGTCTGTTTATCTTTGTGTGTGTGTATCACTTGGAGTCTGTGTGTGAATACGGACGGATAAAATGGCTATATTTCGTTGTACACGAGGAAAGAAAAAAAATGATAAATAACAAAAGACTTTTATACTCGCGTCCCATTTCATTATCACTTGCAGATGGTTAACTTTGCCTATCTTTAGACCACAGCCTGTCTTGTTCCACCATCACTTACTTGATTAGGCATATAGTACATTTCCATCACAATTTCAAAAACCAAGAATTTTTGTCTTGTGTGTTTTTTTGTGAAGAAGAATGGACTGTTTTTTTGTTGTTTCCCGAAGTGAATTTGTGAATTATGCATTTTATGGGCTTGGTTAGGAAAGTTTGGTGCGGCGCTGGCAAACATGTCTGGGTCTGACCCGTCCAAAAAAAGCTTAATGAATGAAAAGAAAGAATAGAAGGAAAAACCTTATCCGAGTGTCATGTTTTTTGTGTGCACCATAAAGTTTCTGTCAAAAAAGTTTTGTCTTCCTTTTGTTTGTCGTTTGACTTGTTGNTGAAAAGAAAGAATAGAAGGAAAAACCTTATCCGAGTGTCATGTTTTTTGTGTGCACCATAAAGTTTCTGTCAAAAAAGTTTTGTCTTCCTTTTGTTTGTCGTTTGACTTGTTGATGATGACTTTTTGGCATTCTCTATTTTTCTTGTCCAATGATGCTCTTTTCCTTGTCTGTTCCTGGGCTCACTCAATATTGTTGGTGTTGCGTTTTGTTTGTTGGTCGCTATTTTCTCATGCAGTTTTTTCCTTAATTCATGCGTTTAAATTTATCGCTGTTGTGTGTGGGTTATTTTGCATCAACACAGTTGCTGCAGCTGCCAGACTACCAGAAAACAACAATAAACGCAAGTAAGAAGCAAAAAGCAAAAGGTTCATGTAAATTAGCTAATTATTATACCAATATCAAGGCTTTTTGTCGTCACTCTTCGTGTTGTTAACAATAATATTGTTTAGTTGCTGCAGCTGCCAGACTACCAGAAAACAAAAATAAACGCAAGTAAGAAGCAAAAAGCAAAAGGTTCATGTAAATTAGCTAATTATTATACCAATATCAAGGCTTTTTGTCGTCACTTTTCGTGTTGCTAACAATAATATTGTTGCTTCAACAACCATTCTTTCTTGTTGCCTGGTTCACTCTTGTTCTGTTGAATCCTTGTCAGAAGCTGCAAGAAAAAAAGCAAGACCAAGAATTTATACATTCAAATTCAAGAGGATGAGCAAGCTCTGTACATACATTTGTATAATTAATTAAGCTAAAAGCCTCTGATCCCACATCATCACGCGCATTGACTTAAACTCGCAGGTGTTTAAACAGCATAATAAACAGATGCTAGTATATTACAGTTAAAACGACCAAAGGCGACGAAAGTTGTTACGAGTAGCCTAAAATAGGTAGGTAATTTGCTTTTACCATTATTTATTTTTTAACCAAACAAAGTGAGTTTTCTACAGCATAATGAAAAAATAACGCCAAAAAATTTAAACTAAAAAATTCAGTTCCTTTTCTGCTTTGACATTTAAAAAACACCAAGCCCAGATCAAAAACCAAGCCTTTTCTTCATTATTTCAATTTCATAATTCACATTCTTCTTTGACAGCGAGAAGCCGGATGAGTGAACTGAACATGAACGCACACATTAAAAAGCATTTTTAATTGTAAACAACCGCTCATTCTTATTCATTCTTGCTCTCTTACTATAACCATTACTGGGCTTGCTTCCAGGCATTTTTTGTAGGTGGGTTGATGAGAAGCAAATGTCAGTGGATTATGATTTAGTTGGTTTTTATACAGGGGTACACGCTAGACAACTACCTGGAGCATTATTATTCTTGATGCAATAAAAAACAACTGCATAATAATGAGTAGTTTCGATGATGGTGATGGCAGATGTGGTTGTTGTAGGTAGTCTGCTAGTCATCTCTTGACCTTTCCTCTCTCACTTGTTATTATTTTTTACTGATTCATTCAAGTTTTTGCACGAGTGAATTTATAATTTGATGATGTTGATGATGATGATAGTAGTAGTGACAGAGGTGAAGTTTGCATGCTTGAAATGTGTGATTCGGTCGGGCAGAACCGTGTGTGGTGTACATGCACTGTTGTCGCAGGTAAACATACCGGTTAAAGCTGCTTAATGGACAATTATTATGCATGTTTTTCTGATTATCTGATCTTCTTTCAAACGCAGGAAAAACGTAAATACAGAGGAGAAGTTTGCATGCTTGAGATGTGTGATTCGGTCGGGCAGAACCGTGTGTGGTGTACATGCACACTGTCGCAGGTAAACATACCGGTTAAAGCTGCTTAATGGACAATTATCATGCATGTTTTTCGGATTATCTGATCTTCTTTTAAACGCAGGAAAAACGTAAAACGTGCCTAGACTTTTATGTATGAATGTACGTACCTATCTATACCTAACATAACCTACCACCACCACCAAAACATTCAACAATCAACCCCAGCTATAAAAAAATGTTTGTGCTGGTGCGTCAGATTTAAAAATAAATAAAAGATTTTAAATTTGCATTTTGAAAATCTACCTAATTTAATTATCAAAACCTTGCTGGTAGCAAGCTTCAGGAACAATGTAGTAATATGCACAGATATTTTGGTTGTTTGAATGATGACAGGTTCCGTTGTTTCTTGAAAATTATATTATACGAGCTTGCACTCTTTATACGTTAGACGAATTGATATTTTGTTTCTCATGGAATATATTCCGCCAACGTAGACCAGACGGTTGGAAAATTCCCCACTGTTTCCACTACATTAAGACGGGAAATGTCATGTCGTTTCCGTGCATTACTATTAAATTTTTTTCCCTCTTTTCGCAAGATGTTGTGTTGTTGGTTATGCTACTGCTGTTAGTGCCATTTCATTAAATATTACTATTATTACCTATATTTGCGCACATTTATGAGTTTACGCTGTAAAAGTATGTATGACGGGAATAGGAAATTAACCGTATACGTAGTTGGCCGTTATTATTATTATTTCTCCCGTTCTAGGGTACTCGTCACTTGCTAAAAAAGTGAACTCCGTAAACAGAAAATTTCTTTAAACTGCTTATAACTTATAATATTGATGTATATACCAACAACTGCTAATCCTCTTGGATCGGCATGGATAACTAAGCAGAAAACATTTTGCTTGGCTGTGTTTCTGCTTCTTTTACGTTGTATGTAAATTACTTTGTCTACTTTTCTAGAAATATTATGTATATGCTGTTGCTGCTCTTCATACCAGAAAAAATCACATCTTTGTATTCTGTTCAGCTGTGTGGTAGTGGAATGAAGTGCCAGCAAAAGTATCATCAAAATTTTTTTTTGACTTGTCGAATGGATTATACATTTTTCTTATTCTGTTTTCAAGTTGTTCACTGGTGAAGTACACACTTGAAAACATTCATGTCATCGTGATGATGATGATGATCATGACATGATAGTAGCTTTCTTTCGCCTCACTTTACAGCGCCAGACTGGAATCAAGTGCTTTTTTGTCTTTATGGCTGAAAGTAGTTGAAATGGCTGAAAAGATGGAGAAGGAGAAGGTTTCTTTTTTTTCTCAACGCTACATCAGTTACATTGCATCATCGTATTTCTGAAATGATTATTATTACAAGTAGCGAAAAACATGAAACATGACATGTGCGTTACTGTTCTATTAAATATGTCTGGTGCATTTTATAGGGATCGTTTTCTTTTCGTAGTAATACCTCATAGCCTTTAGAATTTGATACGTTGTGAAAATGATTTTGCTATGATATAATGCAACGAATTCATCAAGATGATCATTTTGATATTTTGGCTAGTTGACAGACCTCATATGATGATATTTTTGGTTTGATTTGATTTTATAATTATATACGTAGTGTTACATGCATGGTTTGTTAAAATCTTGATTTTTTCTTTAGCATTGTATAAATACGATTTTTTAGAAAGTAAAAAGCCTCTTTTTATGATTACGACAATTATGACAGGTTTAGAGTTACGTAGAGTATTACGCAACATTCACAAAACATATTTTTCATTAGTAATACCTCATACCCTTCTTTAGAATTTGATACGTTGTGAAATGATTTTGCTATGATATAATGCAACGAATTCATCAAGATGATCATTTTGATATTTTGGCTAGTTGACAGACCTCATATGATGGTATTTTTGGTTTGATTTGATTTTATAATTATATACGTAGTGTTACATGCATGGTTTGTTAAAATCTTAATTTTTTTCTTTAGCATTGTATAAATACGATTTTTTAGAAAGTAAAAAGCCTCTTTTTATGATTACGACAATTATGACAGGTTTAGAGTTACGTAGAGTATTACGCAACATTCAAAAAACATATTTTCCAGAATATATGATCTCACTTAAGTACGTAGTTAGTATAGTATATGGTAAGCCATTATCAGAGCATGAAAACCATACCCAATAACATCTGTCAGTGCCAAAGTAAAGTGCAATATACTATATTAAATGAACAGATTTAAGAGGCTTGTATTTAGAGGTATGTACAGCGTACATGTAATAGGACAAGATTAAAGTAGAAGATGATGAATCGCAAAGGTACATTTTGTCGTGTCATCATCTATGGATGTTTTCTTCTTTGATAACATGATCGTGATTTGGATTTTGGATTGTCAAAAGAAGTTTACATTAAATACTAGGATGTTAAAACTCTATCAATACTGTTTAGTGCTTTTGTTTTATTCCTGTAATTTAGTTGTCAAAATTTTTGTGTTTTCCCTTCTGTCGTCAATCAGTTTTGCATCTAGTCCGCCTTCTTGGGTATTTTTTGTCCAGCAAGTCGCACTCCTGCTTTGGATTGTCACGTATTCGTGAAAAGAAAAGCCGACGCTTTAATATTAAGAGACGTAACGTCGTGATTTGCAACCAGTCTACTATGTGATTATTCACTTCTATTTACCCATTTCACTCCACTGGTCACAGTCGATGGATATTTATTAATAGAATCTATTATTGTTTCCAGTGGTAATTTAGGTACGAGTGGGCGAAAACAAACTGGAGAGCAATAGATTTCTTGAAAGCAATTCATATCTACCTGTGTTCGCCTCCTAGAGTTTAGACAATCACCGGACAAGAAAAGTAAATAAAAGTCTTAATACCATGTAAAAAC
>JAANSP010000729.1:0-18927 GCA_036850745.1 Homidia socia | reverse complement strand
CACCGAAGGATGGCTGCTTCTGGATATGCAACTCATTTAAGAAAGTGCATGGGAATTAGTAGTTATAGCTTTCGCACTCCAAGCCGACGAAATGCATCCATTAACTCTAGGAAGAACAGTAACAACTCAAAACATGCATCTGGCGATTCCAGTAAGGCTAGTAGTTCCTCATGTGCAACGGGTCAAACTCAAATCTCCGTAGATTTCGTATGGACAAAACTTCAATTACAAAATTGATAGAAATCTTTAAAGTTTAAAAAATAAAACAAATTAAAAATGTTTATGAATATTCGTACGTATTTACAGCAAAGTGAGAAGTTGGGATCTGATGACCACCTTAAAGAAAACGGCGATCCGTCGCTTGCTAAAAGGAAACAGGAAAAAAAATAAATGCAATGATCGTAGTGAAGAGGTCAGTGGTCAGTAATTACACTCAGTGTTTATTCAGTTAAAACACGTTGTATTTTCTAAATCCTGCCGTACTAAACTCAAGCAAGAACAAGACATTTCTAAAATTCATTCCTGTATTTATTTTTTAGCAGAAAAGGAATATATTCCAACGTTAAGGGCGTTAACAGTGTCGGCTCAAAACAGAGGGGACGTGTTCCTCCATCAATTATTATTACAGAAGACAGACTCTCCAGCGTCGGCGAATGAAAATTTAAGACAATTCAGAATGAAGAATATTCAGCTCACATTATCATTGCTTTTAACATAAAAAGTAAACACTTATATGATATTCACCTACCATTGTATAATCATCTTACACATTGTTTAGAAACTTAATGTTTTTATTTGTTATATGAACAAAAGATCTTCATGTTCGTGTTTAAATTAACATTTAATAAAGTGCATGATATTGGAACCTTAACTGTGGTCGTTGTGTGTCATATTCTTTTCTTAGTTTTTGTTCTTATTTTAATTGACATCTATTTCTTTTATATTTTGTAAGTTAATTTACCTTTATTAGGTAAATTTTTTCAGATCAAGTTTATGCTAAAATAGAATGGGAGTTATCGTTACCACTGATAATCATACTTCTTAAAATTAACCAGCACTTTGAAAACGGAAAAATTAAAGTACGACAGTTTTTTCAATATCCCTCTGACAGTGGTCAATATTTCTGTTTCACTGTTCATACTTATCTTTTTTATATGGATTGTAAACTTTCCTAACTGTATTGAAATGATCATATCTCTGAAACCATGCTCCAAAATGTTTTGACCGTAACGATTATTGATCACAGACCTCTTAAAATTTGTATGCTTTGAAAAAGAATTGAAATTGTCGAGTTACGCCGTTAATTTGTAATAAAAAATTATGCCCACCCTGGAGCAAAGTGGTTGAGAAATCGTTTAGTGGAAAGATAATTTAAAATTTCGAAAGTAATTTGGTCATTCCATCGTACTTCATAAAGTATACCTTACAATTATACCTTAAAATGAAATAACCGACGATGAATTGAAATCCCAACAATAATTATCATATAATTCCCGACTGGCTATCATTTTAAGTGGTCTCGGTCATTTCATGATGAAATTTGCTTGTATATCAAAAATACATTTAGTAAAAAGCTATTGTGTTCACGGAAAAATTAAAGTAAATTTTATATTTTACAAATATCAAAAAGAAGGACAAGCTGTCCTGGCGTCGAGGACAACCGAAATAATATCTTTAGCATAAAATTTGATGCTGGAACAAAGACCCATTTTCAGAGAAGCATCAGAGGCTGCGTTTTGCAGCTACCCTAAGTAGCCTATGAGTTCAGCCCAATATAAAGAGACCAAACACTTTTGTGAAGTGTGCGTGGTTGTGATTTTCATGTTTGTCCGTCCGTCCTCATTGCCTACTGGAAGCTTGATTGATACGCGCGTGGCGTGGAATATATTGATTTTTAATGTTTTATAAACTATAGAAATTCAATTATCGTTTTTATTAGAATAGAAAAAGGTTTTGAGATAGTGAATCGAATATAACTTTCAAATTATTTGATCTAGTGAAATACGAGTTGCAAAATTTAAAGTTAATTAATCACACAATGACTAATTAATTGGAATTTAGCGCATAAAATTGTACATTATTTTAGCTCGATAGTAGTAGTTACTAACTACTAGTTAGTATTTACACCTTGCCAATCCAACGTTTTATTGAATATCATTTCAATCATAAAATAGGTACAGAGAAGTGTACTTTTACTTGTACAGTATATATCGTTGCGTGGAAGAGTTTATATGCTGTAAATTTTATATAGTAGTTTCATATGTGACTGACTGTGACTGTGACTACGTGGTATGGTGTAAGGAGAATTTTTTTCAGCTAGGTAATCACATTGGAGTTCAGAAAGTATATCAGTATGTATTGTGTAGCAGATGATGGGATGATATCGCAAAGTTTACAAACATCAAACCAAACACGAGAAAGAATATCTGTTTTTGGAACGCAATTTGTTATTATTTTGTTGACTCTTTGTTGTAAGTTTCCCGAGTTCTGGTAGTATTGTTAAAGATAATTGACAAAAGGAATTTGCCGTGCGTTCCCAGGTAATTGACTAAGGTAAATCAATTGTATTGCTAAATTGAATTATAAATCACAGAGGCAGAATTTTTTTCGCTATTTCGAAAAATAATTATGACAAAATAATTTCTTGTTTCACCAATAATTATCTAATGAGTCTACAGTATTTGTTTATGCTCCGAAGTGAAGCAGGGGTGACTTGATCAAATTTCTACTTAACGCTCTAATAATTTTGTAAACTTATTTTTCGTATGTACAGTTTGTAACAGTCAAACGGAAAGAAATCTGCGGGATTGTTAGAGCAACANTTTGTAAACTTATTTTTCGTATGTACAGTTTGTAACAGTCAAACGGAAAGAAATCTGCGGGATTGTTAGAGCAACAATTGATTTCAAAGATATGGATAGTTGTGATGCGGTGGAGAGGGAGCTTGATAAAGTGACTGCAAAATTTGGAAATGTGTGTAAAGACTCAATTGACCGACTGGATGAAATAATTGACAAGTTGAAAGGCGTTCAGCAACGTTGGCGTAAGTTTGTAGCAATGGTGACTGTTGCTGTTGGTTCTTGTAATTTTTACAATAAGGAGGAGCTCAAGAGTAACGAGAACAAAAGTAATCCATGTAGATTTTTGAACATTTTCAGGCATTTATGGCAGAGGAGTTTTAGATCATGGGGATCCGTGGTTCAAACCAGACTATTAATGTAATTCAAGAATGTTTAGAAAAGATTCCAAACTGCGTAAGCAAAATAGCCACTGACCATAGGGAACAACATAGTACAGTGTCGAAGGTCGGAAAAGCTATTGACAGGGTGAGACCATAAGTTTATTAGCTGTACAATCAACACAGATGTTTCATTATGTTCGATAAATGAAAATTATATTTGTGATCCTATAATAATATGTTTCAACATTTCAGAACTTTACTCCAGACTTTGGCACAATCTACTCGGGATGGCCTTTTTAGTGGTGAACGAGATAAAATTCTTACTCAAGTAATATGTCAGCACCTGTATAGAATCGGGTTGTTGGATATAGGAGACAACTTGTGCGAGGTAATTCATTATTATGCGATAGCAACCTATAATAAAGCATACAGCAAAATTTAAAAAAAACAATAGTTTTATGCAATTCAACAAGTACTTTATGTATATCTATTTATCTATTCAGGAATCTGGGCTCTGCTTGGATCCAAAATACAAGGAACCTTTTGTGGAACTTCACCGTATCCTTGAAGCCCTAAAAACAAAAAAGTTGGAACCTGCCTTGAAGTGGGCAGCGGAAAATCGCCAGGCCTTGTTACAGCAAGGGTCGAGTTTGGAGTTTAAGCTGCACCGGATGGCATTTATTAACATTCTCAAACGGAAACCTGATAATCAAAATGAAGCAATTGCTTATGCGCGAGCCAATTTCTCACCTTTTGTGAAACGTCATGAAAAAGGTATGTATAGTAAAATTGTATTTTATTGAGCAAAAAAATCTAATTAATCAACCATGAACGTTTTTCTCAATAAAATGTAGAAATTCAAGTACTGATGGGCGCACTACTTTATACGAACAAAGGAAGGAATAGATACGATTCTCCTTATAGTCATGTTTTTGGGACCAATCACTGGGAGGATATACAAGACACCTTTACGCGCGACGCCTGTGCTCGACTAGGATTATCGATCGATTCTCCTCTCGCTGTTTGGTAATAGTTGTAAAAAATCTTACAAAAACATAAACAAGTCACGCCAACTTTAAAGCGTTACCCAATGTGTCTTCTGATTAGTTCAACAAAAACCATTTGATTAATTGCGTTTTTAGCTTTGCAGCTGGATGTGTTGCGTTGCCTGCTTTACTCAATATCTCTCAAGTGATGCAAGCACGACAAGTGGCAAATATATGGAGTGGCAAGGATGAACTTCCGGTAAATTAAATAGCACTACTATTGAAGCAGCCTTTGTTTCTATTTGTTAATAGTTTGACTTTTCCTGTTGTCATATCCTGCTATTACATTTTTCTCTAACCTTTAGATCGAAATCGACTTGGGGAAGTACTTCCACTATCATTCCGTTTTTGCCTGTCCAATTCTTCGTCAACAAGCTTCCGAATCCAACCCTCCCATGCGACTTACTTGTGGACATGTCATTTCGAGAGACGCACTGCATAAATTAGCATCCGGAAATAAGTATGCATTGCTATTTTTTATTTTAATTTTAAATAAAGTTTCTTTATAATATAACCCTAAATACGCAACTATTGTTTATTTAATCCAGACTCAAATGTCCCTACTGTCCCGGAGAGCAAAACCCTAACGAAGCAAGGCAAATCACATTTTAGGCTACAGTTGTGGAAATAATATGTATTGGTGTTGGGCAATGAGCATAATTATGAACTAGTTTATAAAAGAGCGTTGATATGATGTGCATTTCTACGAGCGTTTATATGATGGGCATTTCTAATTGTATCTAACATATATTTATCATGAACTAATTACGGAACGCACCATAATTAAGTAAATATGAATACATATTTAAGTGTTAAAGGTAAATTGATTTAAATATTGTAAAAGTGTTTTTATGCGTTATCATAGGAATTAAAGATTATCATAACAGTTAAATACGACACCAGAACCGAGCTATGTGTCGAATTCTTTAATTGCAAAATGGGATGAATAATTATTTACACCAGTCATTAAAAAAGTTGCAATGAAACCGTTATAACTCCAGGTTCACTTTACAGTAGAGGCCCACTGACTTGGGACTTTAGATTTATTTATTTATTTATAAATATACTTATTTGCTATCGTAGTCTCAAGCTGACCATCGAACAAAAATAGTGCTTTATTATGTAGTAATATAATAAGGATAATATAATAATATAATCTATAAAACAAACAATAACATCGAACATTGTCCGTCCCCTGTATCTCACTTTAAATTCAATTTACTACATTATACATGTACAATAGTCATTAATATACATGAAGTTAAGAACAACAGCAATACGTATGTCACGTTGAACTAGAACTTTTATGATACAATATTACAATGCATATCGCAATATGCAACTTTGTTTTCATTTTCTACAACGTTCGATTTTTGATAACGTTACAAAAAATTAACAATAGCACTGATAACGAATATATAGTATTAGAAAATAGTGGAGTTGTATCCATTATGGTATTTGAAAATTTAATTTTCTTCCCATGTACCAACGAGAATATAGTTTTGGATTGAAAGATTTCTTTATCAAGGCACCTCCCCTTAACAATGCAGTTTAAAAAGATTGCCCATTAAGATTTTCCAGCAGGAAAACTGAGAAGGAATGCTCATTTTTTGTAAGTAAAATCCTCTCTAATAAATCAAATCATAGGCTTATGCTTGGCGTCTGTTACCGTACAATTTGTACAGCATGCTATTTCATTTTCATTAGGATGCATGGTGGATTCTTTGGTAATAAACTAAAGGGCGCATATAAAAATTAAAACATGATCATAGCACACCTTTGGAGAGATGAGCTATGCACGCTTAGTTGGATAACAGCCACTGAATAAGCTCTGATGATTTGAAATCACTATTTTCGTAACATAATTTTTTCCCTTGATAAATTAGGCTACCCAAGTACATGGCTGCCATTGCCATATCGCTCCTAAAAAGAAAATTAACAATGAGACAAGAAAATGCTTCTTATTCATGAGCGTCGTTAAAAACTAAAAAAAAGTAACCTTAGCGATATCAAACATTAAAACTAAAATATGCTAACAATTAACAAGTACATAAACAATAGAATTCATTTATCATTTTTCTACTTACCGAATCTGAACACTGAGAAAGCTAACTATTTACTACATGATTCAACATCACGTAGCTAATAATACGTATAACAAAGTTGTTAGTACTTTCAATTAATATTTATTCAGTTACTTCGAATTTACTCGTACCGACACCTTAAATAAAGTACATGATAAATATATGTGTAATGATGTATACCGTGTGTGTATTTTAATGAACGCTGTCAAAATACAAATTTAACAATAATAATGCTGACTCATATTAATAAATCACCATCGAAACTCATTTGACTAATCAATGGTTCCACACAACAGCTCTCCAACAAGTTATATCTAATGCACAAGTAGAAAACTTAACGATAGTGGAGCTAGTTTAGTAGTATTCAATTTTTACCAACTACTTAATCTAAGTATTTTTTACATTTCCTAAACATAGATATACCTCTATCTACTCTGTACTTTATAACAACATTAATTTTAATCATTAAAAAAGTGAAAGATTAGGATTTACAATCAAGGTTGTCACTATTTGCTGGAATTCTCTTTAACAAGTTCATACGAACCTCATAGGTCTCAAATGTAGTTGGTCAGGTTCCTCGTGGTTATTGATCATGGTCATTAATAGAGCAGAAAAAGGAGTAAACGCAATAAGAGCAAGCTTATTTGTAGTGGCACTACTGCGTCATAATCATAATAATAACAACAACATATAATGGCTGTTTCTATCTTAATTTGAATCTATTGTGACTTCCATGATGAAAACGTTGAAAACAATTTGCATATTGAAGAGAAAATTATAACAATAAAACATATCACAAGTGCTTAATAAAAATAAATAGCATACATAACGGCTGAATAACAAAAAAATCGGGTCCATAGTCGTCAAGAAATACTCTTAACCTTTAACAACGCTTTAAAAAAAGTATGTATTACCCAATGCAGAACACAAAATGAAGACCGATTGTACGCAGACAGTCATTGATTTAGTACAGAATTAAGAAAAAGAAGTTTTTAATAAAAATGAAAAATAAAATTGTATGAATGTATAAATATTACATTGACAGTAAAATCGTGAAAACTGCTAATAATAATTTTTCTTAAAAGAAACAATGGTACTTGCTATCACTACAGTATCACTTACATCTTTTTCTATCAATATTAGCATTGGATAATTGTAAACTAGCTACCAAAACCACACCAAAGCGGAAGTTAAATTGTTTTCTCGGAGCATAACTATAAAAAACGTGCTTTTAATATTGTCCTATTTAGTAGCAATAACCAGCCAGAATTAAAATTGCTAATGGAAATGACCGACAAATAATATTTGTAAAAGAATAACATAATATTTTGACTACCTCCCTATTAATTATAAAAGGGACCAAAGATCAAATCACGATATAATAATGATACAATTACTTCGAAGCTCTGTCATTTCCGGGACCTGGTGGGGGCCACTGAATAGGAAATTGTGGTAATGCACCTTGTTGAAAAAGGTCTTTGTACATTTGGAACTGCTCCATAGCTCCAGGTATGCTCATTAAAGCCTGAGGCGACATAAGAAATGGATTGGCAAGCAGTGAAAGGTAGGCAGGATCCATTTTTGGTACAAATGGTGACGGCTGCATAAATTGTGAAGCGTGCATTGAGGTTTGGTACGCTTTCTCCAAATCTTTTAAATTTGCAGCGGCCTTCTTCTCCTCAACACTCATTGGCTTGATAGTAATAGCATTTCCACTATGACCTTGAGACGAGCCAAGACCAGGAATTATGGAACCCCTATCCGGAGCACCAAACATTGGCTTGGTATTCAAATGATTTGGATAATGATGTTGCGAATGGTGACGCATTTGAACATCTTTAGGTGAAGGTGTTCCATGAGAAGACATTCCTGAGCTACCCTGACTATGTGCAGAAGTTGAGGGGGAACGCAGCGACTTGCGACTACTTCCTGGAATACTTTCTTGATTCTTGCCAGAAATACTTGCACTGCTCATGGAAACAACATTTTTGGATTGGCCTGATTTGGAATGTGAAGTATCTTTAACCTTGGTCAAATACGAAGGGGATGGGAAAAGAGTAACTTCGGAAGTAAGCTGTAAACCCAGTTTATCCATCACATTGGGCGGAGGAATATCTGCAGAATTTCTGGAATAGGCAGTTTGTCGTCCACCATGACTTACAGGCTTAACGGTCAGGTCCAATAATGCAGATTCAGGTGGGATGTGTGATAGCACACTTCGTCTTGAAATTTCCACGTTGTGCCTCCTCCTTACACTAAAATCAATCACATCCATTGAAGATTTTCCATGGCGAGAATCAGATGCTTGAAGTTTTTCCGTAGCAGGATTGCCGTAAATTTGATTTGTTGTTTTAAATGGGGAACTTATACCGACAGCAGTAGGCACAGCAACCTGTTTAAAAAACAATATTTTTTTCTACATTACTTCTCAAATAAACATGACCTAAATATAATACAAAACAAAGTATGACCATGTGAAGGATAACAATTGAAATTAAGAAATAAAGCATACCTTTGCAGAAGCATCTATTGTAGCCGTAACAATGGGTTGCTTCTGAGGTTTTTGGATTTGGCTGATTTCCATACTGGTCGATGATTTTTGACTATGTGATTGGCCCACTAACTGTTTGACAATGTCGTGCGTTTTACTAACTACTTTATCAATGATTGGAGCACCGAAAATTGTGTGCTTTCTGGATGTGAAAGGTCCACTGTTCAGGGGATGAATGAACAAATCGGAATTAAAGCGAAGAGCAAGTTCCGCCTCCGAGTCCATTTTCATTCGTTTCAACTGAAACATTTCATACTCCAGACCCGCATCTCGTCCCCCGAACGGAGGTCGAATCGCCAGTATTTGTAAAGCATTTGATTTTTTCAGTTTCTGGGCGAGCTCACTGAGGCCAGGTCCAAGCATGTCAGGATTTATTTGTTTACCATCAAACATATTCATTGCACTGCTAGCGGCACTCGTACGACTATCAACAACACGTTTGTTCGAAGAACCTTGATTGTAGGATCGTTTCATTCCACCATGAGAACTTATTTGTCCATTTTTCAGCATCTGACTTGAATCCACTTTCAGTATCTGGAGGCCGTTTGTGTTGTTACCAAATACAACCTCTTTATGAGACTCTTCCAGGCCCCTCTCCTCCATCATTCTTGCAGCAGCAGCCTTCGATAATGGTAATGACGGTATTCGCTCTATATTAGAATGGGACGATAGGCCGTTCAATGGTTTCTTGGATTTGCCCTAAAATTTTGCAAACCATATTTGTTTGTTAACGTTCATCCTAGCACATGTTATATCTTTCATAGAGTTTACGTTTAAAAAAAAGTGTGTGCATTATGCATTTTGCGTTACCTTATCTGTCGACCCGCAACTTGCTGTTGATGAGCTTTCTGACTCATTAGATACAGATCCCACGGACGGATTTCTCGCTCGCTTCTTCTTTCTCGGCCTTCCCTTTAACTTTGGAGCTGTTAAAAATTATAATAAGCATAATATTACCTACTGCACTTCATTTTAGGTTGATGCTACTCATGTTTTTGTAGAAATTTGATATAACAATTAAATAATTATTAATGTCCTCAACAATTTTATTTTGCAAGCAAAACAATGCAAATGCATTGATTGATCTCACAGTTACAATCTGAAGATCACATCCTTTTATTAATATTATTATTTACTCTTTCCAACCTACCCTCCATAATTTGGCAGCTAACGAGCTGACAGAATAAAATGATGTGAAAATCCCTCTATCGAACACTTAGTTCCCTCCACACTCGCACTCAAACTAAATTATAACTAACAGTGCCAAGTTAAAATGACACGCATCCAATGCAATTCTTTCAGGTGTCAGGTCAGGTATAGATTTTAAGCAACGACGCTACGTGAACCAAAATGTTATATGAAGGCTTTTTTTCTAGTCACCAATCACCATCATGTCACTCATGTCAGCGAGCTTTTCTCTCGGCACCTGCTCGATATTTCTCTTTGTTATGTTCCAGGAATCACTTTCCATTAAAACCATACTAATTTCTGTGCCAGTTTTAGTGTTTATCAAAGGAGCTCCAATTCAACCTTTGACTCTTAAAGTTTAGAGCAAGTTATCTACCATCTGCTTTTTTCAATACTATAAACAGCATTAAGTTGAAACTTTTGATTTGAACCCCATATAGGTAATAGGCAATAAAAATATTTTAAACTACCAATAGAATATTCATGCACGGAATCGAAAGTGCAATGTAGCTATACTCTAAAATTGATTTGTCCAAATCGCAGTTAAAGAACAATATAACATGCAAGTGTTCAAGTTGGTGGCACCACACTGTGGACAAACTGTTGCATGCGTCATATTCAGTACACAAAGACTTACTAAAGAAAAGACACAATTAGATTCCTGTTAATGATAATATACTTGCATTCTGCAATGATACCATTATACATTTGCTATGAAGAAAAACACGAGTACAAAAATTATGGTTTGCATATCATCACGTACTTACAACAGCGAGAATTCTTGGAAGCGCCAAAAACACTCCTGAGGAGTATATAGCGCATACAAGTAAAGTATATTATAGACCCTAACTAACTGTAAGTTGAAACGACCGAGCTAGGACAATGGTAAATAGAGAAAATAGTGTAAAACTCCATGAAAGTAATAACATTGCTTACCTAAATGATTACAAAGAAGTTCATGATCCTCCAGTTCAGGGTAATCGAATACATCTCGTGCAAAAAGAATCCTGCAATTTGGTCCGACAGCCAGCCCTCCAATAGCCATTACAAGCGGATGGTTCAACCAGTTGACAATATCCACAGATCCTTCCAATCGCTTTAACACGCTCCTTAGTCTTATGTATCGCTCATAGTTTAGCACAACCACACTGTCTGGTCCTTTAACATATCAAGAAACAGAAAGAGAAAAAATTAGGTATACAAAAACCACTACCAAACAATGTATGCTTTTATCACACACACGCAAGCACCAGTAACAAAAATGTACCGCAGGAGGAGAAGCAATATCATAGCTTAATGTGAATGTCATAGTATGAAAATAATGCAGCATCATATACTAACATAACATAAGGAATCTTGACAAAAAGGATTCGTATTTCTTCTTCTTGTTGCTGTTATAAACCAAAAAAATCAGCATCTACTTACACTTTTAATAATAATTTGGTTGGTTTCTTTTTATTATGCATTTTTATCATATTATCTCTCATATACCGATTTGGAAAAATAAACTTTTCTAGCTTCCATATTCAGTTTCATGCACACAATGTATATACTTGAGTCTTTCACAAGTTTCACAACTTGAAGAGAAAAAAAGTTACTACAAGTCTAATAACTGAAACAAGTTGTTTGTAATAACAAAAGCTAAAAAGGCCAACAAAATCTATATATATACCTACCTATTATAATATACGACAACCAACAACAAAATATAAGCGCACAATGTTGTCAAATACTCGAAGGATGTCTTGGAGAATTCAACAAACACTGTGCAAGAAAGAGGCAAAGATCAGATCAAATAAACACATTATCTTCTACTTCTTCCGCCGTTACTATAAAAAGTGCTGCTACTATACTGCTACTTGAATCGACTTCTGTTACATTTTGATGACGAGAAAGCACCATCAAGAGAAAAAAATGGAATGAGAGAGAATTGCACCAAGCAAGGAAGCAAGCTTTGTTGTGCTTGTTCGTATCCACACTCCACACATTGAACCACAGGGAAAAAATCATGAGATACAGCGATGGAGAAAAAGTCGTTGATAATGTAGTACTTTCTGTTGTTACTGTTTTCATAATAATAAGTGGTGGCATTAATAAGAGAGAGAGAAAAAAATATATAAAGCCAACGGAGAGCCAAAAATTATCATCATCTTCATAAAAGTTTGAATGCAACATAATATTCTTTATCCTTGTCATTTAATTTTCGTTTTGACTGTTGTTGCCGTTTACTTTGCCTGCACATGTATAATGTAAATGTGCTTAGGTACATGGTATATATTATATATAAACTATACTAATGCTGCTACTTAATCATCATCAAAGAAATCTGGCTTAAAAGGGATCAACTAACAAGGAGAGCGAAGGAAGGAGCGATGTATATCAAACAACTTTCTGTATAACTAAAATACGTAGAGATGATAATAATAGGCATAAAATATTAATAATAATATCTTTATTCTTTGTCCAACAAAGCAATCATTCACTCATACAGGCATATAAAAAAGCGGAGAGAGGGAGGAAGCAGTGAGTAAAGGCGAATGAGCCAAGCCTCTCTCGGCAGAAAAATGGATTCTCTGACTGAATGACATGACATAAAAAAAAGACTGGAGTAGCGAAGTGTAATGTTCAACATGCTGAAAATGTTTGATGTCATGTTTGACTTATTCCCTAATAATAATAATATCATGTTCACATAAGCGGTAATAATAGTACGAAAGGAAGAGATGTTGATCAAAATTATGATGACGATTGACGAGTAGTGACTACTATTTATATAATGTGGTAGACAGACAGTCCAGAAGACAAAAAAAACATTTTGATTATTACCAAAATGTTTATGATTGCCTCCTTTTCTCACCAAACGTTATTATAAAAATTACGCTGCGTATGCCTAATATTAGTGTGAGCCATGGTGGGGAATGGGGATGCTCTGCAAACTGGCAAATCTGTGACAAAAGTTGACACAAGTTGTTACAGGCGTATGTGTTTCTTTTCCATGATGATGCTCATCAAATTTAGTAGTGAGTGGGCGTGTGTATTGGATTTAAGTTTCAGATTGAACTCCTGCTCAATATTATTACCTGGCACCATTTTCTTCTTTCATAGTTAGGCATTGTGCAGAGTTAAGCAATCTTATATATTGTAATTGTATATAACTTGTCTGCTTTGCCTTCAAGTTCCTCCAGAGAACAACGACAATATTCAGTAACAGAGCGTGGCGTTTAGATTATATTTGTAAGGATTACGCTCTATGCCATATTTTTGACTTCTGGCAAAAACCATTTTTATCACGCTGTTAATAACAATGACTCTTCATAAGTGTAATGCATGTCTGTTGGTAATATATTCTTTGTTTGGAGTTAAAATGTGTGAATGAGTTCAAGAATCAATTTATTCCTGGATTTTTATGTGGAGAAAAAGTAAATACCTATAAGCCGCTTGCTACAATTTTATTTTGTATTGAATTGAGCTCCTCGTTCCTTTGGAATTTCTTTATCATCAACATTCTTCATGCTACATCCAATACGTAAATAATAAATAGGTATACCTAAAATGCCAGATGCCCACACAAGGTTTATCTTTGTCAAACGTCGAGCTCAAAGTATGCTCAGAATTATTTGCCTTTTTGTGGTTGTGGGCATGATATTCAAATTAGAGATAAATATCAGAGGAAAGGAAACGTTGTACCTGAATGTACAAAATGCCAGAAGTGGGCTGCTAACCTGTGCATAAAAGTGAATATTTATGTTCTTCATTCCCAAGTCAAGCAAAAAAAAGCATTGCAAAAAATAGAAAGCGTAATGATGACATCCTTAGGTAACAGTGGGCATTAGGAGAAGCAAGTGGTCAGTAAAAACCAGATATACTCATTCATCATCACCGCACCAGTGCTATATTGTAAAACCGCCTTCGAGTATCATGCTTCAAACAGCTAAGAGTAAGGAAACAGTAAAGTCCAGCAATAACATCCTTAAAAATTTGTTTGTATGATATTTATATGGCATTATATTACATACGACTGCGAAGCCGAAAGTGTTGCATTTGTATCCAACATTAAGTAATTAATTAGCAATAAGCAATCCTGACCACATGTCAGGCATAAGCTGTTGAATGGAATGAAATACTAGTCACTACATTAAAAGTATTTTTACGTTACTCTCATCCAGCTTGTCTTTTTTATCGTAGTCGTACCTCATTACAAGTTTTAATTTACTTGTGTTTATATATATCTATACCAGTTTAAACTGTCATTCTCCGCTTTTAATAGCAAAGGCACAATATAACGAGAGGAAAATATTACAGAATGAATGATAATATACTAGGGACATATTTTATATTGAATAATATTCTGCTGTTAGTTTGGTTTGTGGAGAGTTGTGTTCTCTGCTGGCGTTTCTTTCATGAACTTTGCAGCAAAACACAGCCACCAACAACAGGAGGTGACTAGGTGGTCCATCTATTCGACATTTGTCAAATTCATTGCAGGCAAAACAAAGACAACTGCTTACGGCTTCCCTTTTCAAAGCATTGCTTTAGTACAGTGCATGATGTTCGCAATGCGGTTTAGTAAAGTAAAGCAAGTAATGTGTTGCAACAGAAGATGGGAGGGAGCATTGCCACTTTGCACGTAGTAACATGCCCTCCAATTTCCGACCGAATAATAATAATAATGCATACAAAAGCATCTACGGGAAGAAGCGGTAATGCTTTGGTATATATTGTGCAAATTATGGATATAATAATAATGTGTTATCAACTTACGAGGCTCAATGAATTCAAAAAGTTTTTCTTCTTTTCCACACTTTTCATTCATGAATGCCTTAGTTATCGGATTTTTTTCCAGGTCAACTTTGCAGGAGGGCGTTAGAAATCCCCAATCCCAGTCCTTCTCTTCAACTAACCATGTCATAAGATCCGATACCCGGATTATCACTTTGTCTTGGAGAGCTATTACTTCGTCCTGAAAACATAGAAAATAGGAATTCATAAAATTTGTATTAAAAGCAAATACAGGGCTCAAAAAGAAATAATTGAAATAAACTCCAATGATTTTTTTGGTTATTTAGTTGAGATACTTTTACAAAACGAGGTAATTGGATTTCTTTCTGATAAAAATTCAAGAATACGGACTCCAAGAATAAGAATCCAATTGTATAATTATTATTTTTCCTTCCGCACAACATTTTTACGAGTTAATAAAAAATGTATATTAGCTGGACACGAACCGCTAACAAACATGCTTACAAAAGAAAGAGAAAGTGGTCTAGTTTTTTATTGATGACAAATTGCGACGAGGAATTTCAAGGCTACTTTCTCCGTAAAGAAATGGCCATTAAATGCAATGCATTTTCGTGTACACAGTACACATACATTTACGAATACATATACCTAGTTATTAAAGGAACAAGTTTTGACTATGACACCAAGATTAGTTGTATTTGTATTTTCTGGAAGTTCGAATGTATGCTGGTTCATATGGAAAAATCTATTTTTGACAAAATGATATTCGTTTTAACACCAAATTAGTTTTATTGCGAAAGAAGAAAAAGAAAATAGGTTTTTTTCTTTATAAAGAAGAGTTGTTTGGAAAATAAGAAAACTTTTCGTTTTATTTATCGATTATTTTTATGCCTACTTCATCAGTTGAATACACCATACAACCAGACTTTTGTGCACATTTACTGTACACGAAACAAAGTAAATCACGTAATACGAATATTTCCCAAGAGTAAAAGTAAGAGGTAAGTAGGCACTGCTTCTTTATGTCCTGCTATTTTATTACGTATGTATACGTAAAATTTCACCTTAAAATAAATTTTTGTAACAAAACCAGAATGGAAATGCAAACATAGATAACCTTTTGGAATTTAAATGAACATGCGAATAGTATTAAAGCTAATTATTTTCTCATTCAAAATATCATATTTGTCATTACATTAGTAATAGAAAATAAATCATTTATATTGCATTACATTACGGGCAAAAGGTTGCCACTGCCATCACCCATTCACCTGACATATTGTTCAACAATACAAGTAGCAGTAGTCTAATATTTTTTCATGCAACCCACAATACATATGCCTACATAATTTACGAATTTACTTACAACACTACCGCCATCACTACTATTTCAGCATGTTGTACACGTTTAAAAGCATCTGCTAATTGCATCCTTTAATCGAATTTGAACTCAATAATATTACTCCATCATCATCACAACAGCACTGCTGCTTCAACTTTACCTACACTGCAAAATACCAGACTAACCAGGCAGCAGATGTATTCTTGTATGCTGCGTGACACAAATACGTAGAAAAGGCAAAAATGGAGATGCCGTAAAACGGCAATGTGGTATTGGTTCGGTATCTATATGAATCTTGCCTGTTTACAAAGAACAACGGCCTTTTGCAATTTAACTTTCATAATAATGTTCATGTTCCTTACAATGTAGCTCTCTATATAGCAGCAGCAGGATCTCCATTCTCCACAAAATATGTACATAGATACTATTATGGCGGTTTTGCTGCATGCATACATATTATTTTCTGTTGCCAGTTATTTTATCGTGTTTTATATAGAAAATAGCTGAGAACCAAGACAACCATGGCAATAGAAATGTACATAAGCGCCGCTATATATCGATCTCTCTCCTTCTCACTCTCTACCAAAATCCTAAAGAAAACAGAAAAATGAAAGAAAGGGGAAGTCGTGTCGACGAAAGTTCCATCATCATACTATTTTGTTATGCAAGATAAAAAGCATGCATACATACAATTACGTTGATAAATGTTCTTTACTACAGCCCCCATATCCTCCAAATTGCACTTCTACCATTGTCTACTTTGTTAATTAAGCATGAAAATTTTACAGAGCATTAATAGCTCGAATTGGTCCATTGACGAATTAATTGAAATTGTTTTTCATCGTAATTTACATTTAATGTTACTATCATTAGCTTAAATACGTCACTGACCGTTTTTACAAATCATTGCAAAATCGCAGGTAGTATAGGAAGTTATTAAATTAAAAGGTGTATATGCAGGCAGTCAGGAGTGTTTCACTTTTAGTGCGTCCGCTATGCACAACGACGAGCAGAAAAAGAGGAGAACATTTAGGCATGTAAGTAGGTACATAAATATACGGGCATGTAGTTAGGGAAAATCGACGCATTGTAGTGTAAAGGTACAAGTACAGGAAAGGAAATGACATTTTCTACTTGTACATGTCCCGTCGTATTTACGGACGCTCGCTCAAGTTTTTGAAGGAAGAAACTAGATGAGAATTCACTGGCTTTCTAAACCTATGGGAGCATCACTTGCTATTATTCTGGAGAAAAAAACGAAGGAAAGGAAAAGAACAACCTCAATAATAAAATTCACATGTACATGCATACACACAATTTTTTTCACAATTTCATGCACCCCAATACTAATAATAATATTGTTAAAATGTAATATTTTTTTATTGTTCGTACCATGCATTATATATGAGTCTATGCAGACTTTTAATGCACCAGTGACAAATATATATGGAGATTTTTTGTTTTACATCAGAACTTATCATGACTAGTATTTTCATGGTTAGTTATTTCATTGGGAATTCGAAATTAAACGTAAAAGCTAAATAGCGATGTTTCTTTCAAAAAAGTTTATTTTTTACGAAAAAAACAGGGTAAGATAATAGTTGGTGAGTCAAACTCAAATGCATGTGGTGAAAGATGTACAAAATATTATTGTTATCATTAACCGTATAATAACCGTATTACGTTGCTGCATTGTACGTATAGCCGTGAGTAATTTGTGATTTGCAACTTTGTACAAGGACAAATAAATACTTGTAAAAATCAATTTAGCAGCGTGCTTTTGATGGATAATATGGAAAGAACATTTCAGCACTTTAGTATGTAGAAGGAAAAAATCACAGTGTGTGCATTATGATTCCGAGATAATATGGATATTATTATGAAGGTAGATGGCTGCTACATTAGTTTAGAGTGCTACAACATAAGTAAAGAAGGCTTGTATGTTCTTATTATTATTACGTCTGTATACCTTTGATAATGTTTGTTAAAAAGAAGAAGACGAAGAAGAAGGGAAAAAGGAGAAAAAAAACTGCGTTACGTTACGTGATAACGTGCAGTGGTGGTGGTGTGTGTGTGTGGAGACAAGAGCATGGGCGCTTAGCGTAATAATAGAAGACCGCTAGAGCACAATGGAATCCTCAATTCTAATAAATCTTACGGCAATTCAGTGGAAGCATTCGTTTTCATTCTACGACACAACATCAACTTGCACAAGTGAATTTAAAGCAAGATGCAAGAAGAACGGAGCGGTTACAACATTAAAACTTTTTTACTTATAGAAAAGGCAAAAAAGCATATACAATATACATACATTTTATTATGCCATTATTATCCCTATATATTAGTAATAAGTAGATACAAACTATACATATATATACATAACAGATATACACATACTTATTAGCTACATAGTATGTTTATCAACATATAACCAACAGCGTGGGGTGGGATATATTTGATTCCGATTACATTTTACACTAGATATATTTAATATGATATTATTTCTTATTCTTGATAGTAATATTAGCGGTAGTAATATATGAACAACACACATATGCCCACACATGCATCCCATGGCTATTATAATGATGATCTACGTATCTCCTTGAATACAAAATCTGTATTATAGATTCCTATTTTCGTATCATTGCCGCCGCTGCTGCTGTTTTCTGAAGAACCATTTTTTTCCACCGTGACAGACAACCAAGTCATGTTGGCCAGGCGTAGAAATGGATGGAAATTAATATCCATCTACTTTCAACACTTGTATTTCACATGACGAGTTTAAAAGCAGC